>CM065684.1:67342276-67402435 GCA_017654935.2 Phymorhynchus buccinoides | reverse complement strand
GTATAATTTTGTTTCACACGTTTGATTAATGTTCTTTCAGTTATGCTGTATCTCTGCGATGTTGTTGCACCTAACCTGAATTTCTCTTTGGGAGATATCAAAGTATACTCGAACTTGAACTTTCTGAAGAGATATGTTTTCAGTTGGGATTTGAAGGTTTGGAGACAGGTGACTTTTCTGAGAGAAAGGGGTAGAGAATTCCAAATTGTAGGTCCGGAAACAGAGAAAGCCCTTTTGCCGTAGGAATTCAGAGAATACCTAGGAACAATTAACAGAGAAGAGTTTTGAGACCTAAGTGCTCTAGGAGGCATGTAAGGGTGGAGAAGCTCCGAAAGATAAGAGGGCGCAGATTCGGAATTGAGGCATTGAAAGCAAAGTGAAGCAACCTTGTACTCTATCCTAGCCTTGACAGGCAGCCAGTGGAGGGTGCGCAGAAGAGCTGTTGCACTTTCACTTGCACTTTCACGCCTCGACTTTTGCAAAACTCAGAGCTGAATTCTAGGATTTTTAAAAAAGTGGGGGCATTCCTCCCCTAAGAATGAAAAAAAGGGGGGCAGGTCCAATGGATATGAGGGGAAGGGAGGGGGAGGCGGCCGATTCAATCTTCGCTAGCCATGGCCACTTCTTCAGCCACTCGTCTTGGAACCGGTGTTCCCTCGCACTAGTGCCGTTATCTTCGGGCTGCTTCTCCGAGACTGTTGATGCAGTAGCTGTTTCTGCAACATCTTCTGCACACTCGCTTGGCAGAGGATTTCTTTTTTTTACTTTGCCGCCACAAAAATCAAAGTCGAAGACCGTCGTTGTCTGCTTCATTTTGAAGAAAATTCAAAGTAGGACTCTCGCAACTTCTTGTCGGTAAAAGGAGATGAACGCGATTGGTTGATTTACACTAACATTGTAAAGGAACCAATGAAACGTCGAGAAATCATTCATTCCTGCTCGTTGCTTTTGGTTTGTGCAGACGACAGATTTCGACGGAATTCCCGCAGCGATCGGTAAAAAGTGCGGGCAGTTCTGCAAATATGCGGGTGTCAGCCCGCGCTTAGACCCGATTATTGCAGGAAGGAACAGATTTTTGGGGGATTTTGGGGGATTGAAACTAGTCTGGCAGCAAAATGTTGTCTTTTTTTAAGTTTGGACAGTTTTTCATCAGAAAGACCCACAAGCATAGAGTTACAGTAATCCAAGCCAGAGAGAATGAAAGCAACAGCAAGTTTGTTGGCAGCATCGACTGACAGGAAAGGACGAATTTTACTTAGCTTACAAAGCTGGAAGTAAAGATTCTTGCAGAGATGGTTTATATGTGTGTCCATTGTAAGAGATGAATCAAAATATGCACACAATGATGTTCAAAGGCCAACTAACCCCCTTGGATGCAGCACTGGACACCATTACAACAGGCTCTAGTTTGTTTGAAAACTACAATCTGACACACATCTCAACATGTTTATTCAGGAAAACAAGATGGTCCACAGTTATCTCAACATGTTTATTCAGGAAAACAAGATGGTCCACAGTTCAAAGGCCAACTACCCCCCTTGGATGCAGCACTGGACGCCATTACAACAGCCTCTAGTTAGAGTGTCAAGGTGTTTTACAATAGAGTATGCTGTAGATACTTTGTCAGCCACTAATGCACAATTCGTTTTGTTACCCTATTTTATGGACTATAAGGCAATACTTTTTTTCCCCTGACTGAGGCCCCTGCGCTTCATAATATGACTTAGTAATTTAGTAAGAAAGTATAAGAGCAAAATCTGATCTTGGTGTAACATTTTTGGGGTGAGCCTTACATGAAGTTACAATCAGGTGCGCATTATAGTCCGAAAAACCAGTACTTCGTCAAGCTACATCAGTTAGTAACAAACGATGCTAAAACAGAAACTGCCTTACCTGGACCCACTGTTACCATGGAGATACAAGAAAATGTGTTTAGCGGAGGATAAAGTGGCCTCATAGTCCTCCCCGCTCAACCCTGGCTCGGAGGACAGGCTGGAAGGGAGGGTGTGCCTGCACATAGAAGGCATTGCTGTGAAACAGAAGGCATTGCTGTGAAACAGAAAGCATTGCTGTGAAGGTTCCATTAACCACACTGATGTACAGGATAGGCTGGAAGGGAGGGTGTGCCTGCACATAGAAGGCATTGCTGTGAAACAGAAAGCATTGCTGTGAAACAGAAAGCATTGCTGTGAAGGTTCCATTGACCACACTGATGTACAGGATAGGCTGGAAGTGAGGGTGTGCCTGCACATAGAAGGCTGTGAAACAGAAGGCATTGCTGTGAAACAGAAAGCATTGCTGTGAAGGTTCCATTGACCACACTGATGTACAGGATAGGCTGGAAGGGAGGGTGTGCCTGCACATAGAAAGCTGTGAAACAGAAGGCATTGTTGTGAAACAGAAAGCATTGCTGTGAAGGTTCCATTGACCACACTGATGTACAGGACAGGCTGGAAGGGAGGGTGTGCCTGCACATAGAAAGCATTGCTGTGAAACAAAGCATTGCTGTGAAACAGAAAGCATTGCTGTGAAATAGAAAGCATTGCTGTGAAGGTTCCATTGACCACACTGATGTACAGGACAGGCTGGAAGGGAGGGTGTGCCTACACATAGAAAGCATTGCTGTGAAACAGAAGGCATTGCTGTGAAACAGAAGGCATTGCTGTGAAGGTTCCATTGACCACACTGATGTACAGGATAGGCTGGAAGGGAGGGTGTGCCTGCACATAGAAGGCATTGCTGTGAAGGTTCCATTGACCACACTGATGTACAGGACAGGCTGGAAGGGAGGGTGTGCCTGCACATAGAAGGCATTGCTGTGAAGCTTCCATTGACCACACTGATGTACAGGATAGGCTGGAAGGGAGGGTGTGCCTGCACATAGAAGGCATTGCTGTGAAGGTTCCATTGACCACACTGATGTACAGGATAGGCTGGAAGGGAGGGTGTGCCTGCACATAGAAGGCATTGCTGTGAAGGTTCCATTAACCACACTGATGTACAGGATAGGCTGGAAGGGAGGGTGTGCCTGCACATAGAAAGCATTGCTGTGAAACAAAGCATTGCTGTGAAACAGAAAGCATTGCTGTGAAATAGAAAGCATTGCTGTGAAGGTTCCATTAACCACACTGATGTACAGGATAGGCTGGAAGGGAGGGTGTGCCTGCACATAGAAGGCTGTGAAACAGAAGGCATTGCTGTGAAACAGAAGGCATTGCTGTGAAGGTTCCATTGACCACACTGATGTACAGGATAGGCTGGAAGGGAGGGTGTGCCTGCACATAGAAGGCATTGCTGTGAAGGTTCCATTGACCACACTGATGTACAGATGTTTCCACATAACACAGAAATTAGGCTATGCTACTGCTAAATCTGTCATAGTAAATCTCAGGAAATATCCACTGTGATATCTTTCAATTTCAAAAAGAATATTGATCAGTAATACAGCTTTCACCCCCAAGATGGGCAATGGGTGGATGCCTGGTGCCTCAACACTGGGAGCTGGATGACCATTTATCAGTAATACAGCTTTCACCCCCAAGATGGGCAATGGGTGGATGCCTGGTGCCTCAACACTGGGAGCTGGATGACCATTTATCAGTAATACAGCTTTCACCCCCAAGATGGGCAATGGGTGGATGCCTGGTGCCTCAACACTGGGAGCTGGATGACCATTTATCAGTAATACAGCTTTCACCCCCAAGATGGGCAATGGGTGGATGCCTGGTGCCTCAACACCGGGAGCTGGATGACCACACCTTCAACACTGTGGCGTCTTTCAGTACAAGTAGTTCCCCCCACCTTCTGGAAGTTCTGTGCTAGCAATCTCTTTGACTCTGCCTTTTTGTTTTCTATCATCTACTATTTTTCTGACATGTTCAGTTATTGGCCCATTCTCCTGCCTTTTTTTCAAAAAATCTTCCAAATAATTTTCTCCTTTGAGCTCCTTGGAATTCGAAATGTGTTGGCTGAATGCAGCAGGGAGACCACTAAAAACTGAAAACTGGACACATACGTACCTCATCCTTTATGGCCATATGGCCAGGGAATGCAGAAGAAGAAAACCAAAGCAAACCTAATACCCATTCTGATATATTTTTCTCTACAAAATATATATCCAAGCCACAAAGCGTTAGAATAACTACCGACCACTCACCACACTCCCACTCTAATATCTTTCTCCACATCCAAGTAAAAGTTGCGTGTGGCGTTGAGGCCATAGTCAGCTGGGTAGGCAGGGTCCTGAAAAGGGGGCCATCGCACTGGAGAAAAAATAGACTACATATCAAAACACAGAATCACTCACTATAGGACCTGTGTGTGTGTGTGTGTTTGCGCATGTGCGTGCGCGTGTGTCAGTGTGAGTGTGTAGATTCTATGCCTGTGTCTGTGCACATGTGTACAAGTACCGTATTTTTCAGACTATAAGGCACACCTGATTATAAGACGCACACCCCAAACTTAACACAAAATTCATGTTTGTTACTCTGTTTTTTCACTATATTATCAGTCACATTATAAGGCGCATGGGTCTCAGTCTAAAAAAAAAGTATCGCCTTATAGTCCGTAAAATACGGTATGTAAATGCCTCAGGTAAAATGTCTGTGTCTATGCATACATTACAAGTAAGATACAAGATCTACAGCTTCGACTCAGACAATACGTGTATTCAGTAACTTACAGCTGTAATGTGCAGTAGCT
This sequence comes from Phymorhynchus buccinoides, assembly GCA_017654935.2. Classification (NCBI taxonomy): domain Eukaryota; kingdom Metazoa; phylum Mollusca; class Gastropoda; order Neogastropoda; family Raphitomidae; genus Phymorhynchus; species Phymorhynchus buccinoides. Next base: position 67,397,734 of record CM065684.1, on the reverse strand, counting down.
TACAGCTACAAACACATCATGTGATTTGAAGTCAACATCAACATTTCAAATACATGTAGACAGTTATAATGTGCAGGGCTCTTCTCACTCACCCACATTCAAACTAGAGAAGACCAGCCCAGGCACAATCCAGCTGTTGTAGAAAATGGACAAAAGAGAGAGAGGTCACACACACACACACACACACACACACACACACACACACACACACACAGTGACACACACACACACAGTGACACACACACAGTGACAGTGACAGTACACACACACACTGACCCACAGTAGAGAAGACCAATCTGGGCATGATCCAGGAGTTGTAGAAGATGAAGAGAGGCAGAGAGATGTCACACACACCACAGTGACAGACCCACACTGACCCACAGTAGAGAAGACCAATCTGGGCATGATCCAGGAGTTGTAGAAGATGAAGAGAGGCAGAGATATGTCACACACACACACAGTGACACACACACACTGACCCACAGTAGAGAAGACCAATCTGGGCATGATCCAGGAGTTGTAGAAGATGAAGAGAGGCAGAGAGATGTCGCACACACACACAGTGACAGTGACACACACACACTGACCCACAGTAGAGAAGACCAATCTGGGCATGATCCAGGAGTTGTAGAAGATGAAGAGAGGCAGAGAGATGTCACACACACACACAGTGACAGTGACACACACACACTGACCCACAGTAGAGAAGACCAATCTGGGCATGATCCAGGAGTTGTAGAAGATGAAGAGAGGCAGAGAGATGTGCCCCAGGAACACAATCAACCCCAACACCTTCAGGGACCACCAGGTTTTAGCCAGGTCCGCTCTGAAAACACAGGGGACTGATTATTAACTCTTCTACTGTTGTTGTTGTCTTACCCTGGCTTAAAGACTCCAGGGATCATCCCAACAGCCGAAGCGCTTGAACACTATGGCACAAATGCACCAGCTAGGGATAAGAACATTACGTGCGTGACCGTTTTTATTACCCCGCCATACCAAAACTCTCATCTCTGCCTTCGTACTCTCCAGACTAGATTACAGTAATTCCCTTCTTGCTGGCTGCCCACAAACTGTTCTCGCTAAACTTTAAAAAATTCAAAACAATGCTGCTCGCCTTGTACTGAGGTGCTCCAAATTATCTCATTCTACCCCTATGCTTGAATCTCTTCACTGGCTTCCTGTTGGAAAGCGTATCGACTACAAGCTCTCTCTGCTCTGTAACAAATCCCTGAATGGCCTTGTTTCTTCTTATCTCACTGATCTCCTGAACCTTTACACACCTCTTAGACAGTTACGCTCCTCTTCTGACACTTCTCTCCTCCAGATCCCTCGTTACCGCACCAGGACTCTCGGTGAACGTTCCTTCTCTTTTCAGGCCTCCTCTACATGGAACAAACTCCCTCGTCCTCTCCGTTCTGCCAACTCCCTTTCTTCATTTAAGTCTTCCCTCAAAACCACTCTCTTCAAATCGTAGCCGGCTCTGTTCTTTTGGAAAGTAATTTTTGTCCCTTCTCTGCGCGTGTGTTTGTGTGCAGTGTGTGGTTTGTGCGGGCGTGTGTTGTGTTGTGTGGTGTGTGTGTGTTTTGTTTGTGTGTGTGCGCGCGCGCGTGTGTGTGTGTGTGTGTGTGTGTGTATGCGAGGAAATTTTTAACATTCTCATATTTTCTACTGCTTTTTTTTTTTTTTTTTGGTTGTTGTTGTTGTTGTTGTTGTTGTTGTTTGTCTTTGTTTTGTGGGGGGGTTATTCATTTATTTATTATTGTAAGCACTTAGGGCTTGTTTAAGATCAAGCGCATATAAATGCTCATTATTATTATTATTATAAGAACCTAGCTAGCCACACACTGTAATGAAAGGGGGGCAGCATAGGGTGTGGTCAAGCAGAGAATTAGTTGGGTCAAAAGAGAGGGTGAGGGTGGTACTGGATGGACATGGAAAGTGATGGAGGTTCTAACAGGAGGTGAGAAGGGAAGAAAAGGGGAGGAGTCAGAGGGAAGGTAAAGTAGGTAAAGAAGGTAAAGGTTAAAGTAGCCTGTTCCTGTTTGAATGCCAGCAAATGCAGCAGCAGCGTCGCCTTGTGCAATTCTTGCACGCACCATTCTAATGCAGTTATCCAGTGAAACTTGTTTTTTCTATTTAATTTAACACTTGTAACCCCGATTAAAATGATGACTCTACTCCCTGTAACCACCAAATTAATGTTGGTAAACTGGGCCCAAAATGGGGTACTTTGCTTAAAAATATATTAAAAAATAACTACTTGATGGATTGATGCTTCAAATGTTCAGGGTTTGTGTATAAATGAAGAATGTTTAACTTGCAATGTTTTTTTTGTTATGTGATATTTTTGATTTTTGGATATTGCAATTTTAACTCCAAAATACATAACGAAGTGGGTGTACGGGGGCGGTTTTAGACGGCTTGGTAGGAGAAAGTAATGGATGTCATGGGCGGAATCAGGCTATAACTTAGGGGCTTAAAACGTTAAAGAATAAAGTTTCAATGTTTTTTGCTTTTCTTTCCTTTTAGAGAGCTATCAGTGCAGTAAACGTTGTTATTATAAAAGAATGGCGATGGACTTCTCCTTCTGGGACTTTGCCAAAGACTTGCCCCAGGAGTGAAGGACTTGCCCCAGGAGTGAAGAACTTGCCCCAGGAGTAAAGGACTTGCCCCAGGAGTGAAGGACTTGCCCCAGGAGTAAAGGACTTGCCCCAGGAGTGAAGGACTTGCCCCAGGAGTAAAGCACTTGCCCCAGGAGTGAAGGACTTGCCCCAGGAGTAAAGGACTTGCTGGCAGATGAAGGATTTGACAGTCTGCCTGCACTATAAGAAGACATTGCCAAAGACTTGTCCCAGGAGTGAAGGACTTGCTGGCAGATGAAGGATTTGACAGTCTGCCTGCACTACGAAGTGCCAGTGAAGAAGACATTGCCAAAGACTTGTCCCAGGAGTGAAGGACTTGCTGGCAGATGAAGGATTTGACAGTGTGCCTGCACTACGAAGTGCCAGTGAAGAAGACATTGCCAAAGACTTGTCCCAGGAGTGAAGGACTTGCTGGCAGATGAAGGATTTGACAGTGTGCCTGCACTACGAAGTGCCAGTGAAGAAGACATTGCCAAAGACTTGTCCCAGGAGTGAAGGACTTGCTGGCAGATGAAGGATTTGACAGTCTGCCTGCACTACGAAGTGCCAGTAAAGAAGACATTGCCAAAGACTTGTCCCAGGAGTGAAGGACTTGCTGGCAGATGAAGGATTTGACAGTCTGCCTGCACTACGAAGTACCAGTGAAGAAGACATTACCAAAGATACTGAGCAAGAAATAGTATGAAATTTCTATTGATATACAAAGCCTTGATATTACTGTTATTTAAATATAACACAATAGACCAAGTGATCTGATAAAACAAGAAACTCAAGTGCTTTCAGCTTATTTGAAAACATTTAAAAGATTTGGTATTATTATCAAAGGGAAATAAATCATTTGACAAATTATTTCCCTTTAAGTCATCAACCCTACTCAAATCAAAGCAAATTACCTCCCTTTAAAGGAAAAGAAAGAATGAAAGTATTGAATGCAAGTGATCAAGGAATACAAAATCAATACCAAATGATCTGAGGTGTCTAATATAAAATAATATCATATAGTAAAAAGCCAACTGTCCCGTGTGTGTGTGTGTCTGTGTCTGTGTGTGTCTGAAACACGAAACGGGCCTTATAACTCCGCCGTTTTTCCGACCGAATCGCTTCAAATTTGCTGTGAGCCCTCATGGGGCGATGGCAACGGCAACCGAGGTGGCCGTGTCATTTGCGCGGTTTCGCAAATGCGCGAAACGCGCATCCGCCGGCCTCTCGGCGCCCGTATCTCCGGCGTTTCTGGGCCGATTGCCTTCGAATTTGGCAGGAAGATGACCGGGGCCGGGGACTATCCGTGTGCCAAACCGGAAGCGAATCGATTCAGAAATGCCGGAGATACGGGCGCCGACAGGCCGCTTCACGTTTTCACAAACCACGGCGTAACCAGACCCGACATTGACTCGAGATTTGGAACATGCGTGACCAGGGATAGTGACTATCGTCGTGCAAAATTTCACCACCATCTGTTCATAAACACGTGCTATAAACCGATTTATTTTGCAGGACGCTAATTTCAACCAACACTTCACACATAACCAAAGACTCTAAAAGGGGAAGATGGACTACTTAAGAGTTACGGTGAGCCTGGCTGATAGAGTTATCGTTAGTGGGGTAGTTCACAATGGCGGCTATGCAAAGACTCAGATTGGAATTTGAACGGAGAATTCAACTGGCCTATCGACGTGTTATGTCATAAAGATGTTTAAAAGGGACATGGCCGAAACCAGTGTTTCTGTCCTCACTACTCATATAGGGAAAAGGGACCAGATGTTAGTCTTTTCTTTTCAATGTCTTTGGCTCTTTGCTTGCCTCCCGCCGCGAGCGCACTGCAGCTATTTTTATACAGACAGTGAGAGAGAGAGAGAGAGAGAGAGAGAGAGAGAGAGAGAGAGAGAGAAACTGACTGGGGTGTGGGTGTGGGTGGGAGTAGAACACAGCAAGCTCCCCCCCCCCCCCCTAGGGATACTGGGAGGGGGGGGGGGGTCTTCCGTACAAATAGTTCCCCCACCTTCTGGAAGTTATGTGCTTATAACTACCTCTAATCTGTCAGTCTCTTTGATTCTGCCTTTTCCCTTTGCATGCTGTTATCTACTATCGTTCTGCCTTTCCGGTCCATTCTCCTGCCTTTTTTCAAGAAATACTTTCAAAAACATTTCCTCTAGCCAAAGTCAGACATGCTGGGCCTAATTATTCTTACTTAGGTGTATAACAGCAGCATGATGCATCTACGTTCGTAATTGACAGAAATTCTCCTGCCTTTTTTCAACAAATACTTTCAAAAAGATTTCCTCTACCCGAAGTCAGACATGCTGGGCCTAATTATTCTTACTTAGGCGCATAATAGCAGCATGATGCATCTACGTTCGTAATTGACAGAAACATGCCTGAACGACCGAAGAACAAGAACTTAGAAGACGAAGAAGAAGAAGAAGAAGTACTACTCACTCACTCACTCACTCACTCTCTCTCTCTCTCTCTCTCTGCGCGCGCGAGGTCAAAGTCGAAATGATTATGAAACACTCTTTCTGCGATAGGTCAAGACTCTGTGTGTGTCAAGTCAAGTCAAGTCAAAATGATCTTTATTGACGATATGTGTGTGTGTGTGTGTGTGTGTGTGTGTGTGCGTGTGCGTGTGTGCGTGCGTGTGTGTGTGCGTGTGTGTGTAGAAATGTGCAAGATTTCTTTTAAAAGAGTATGCTTGAAAATTAATTATAAATGTAAAATGTGTTTCCATTCAGATATTAAAATAAATAGAGAATTAACAGAGTGCATCCACAGTATTCTTCATTAACAAACACATACCTACACCATGAAAATGACTATAATCTGGTAATCATGTAGGACATGAAATGGCTAGCTGCTGCTGATAATTATCTAGGTAAAGGTCAAGATGTGTCACCCCCCACCCCCCCCCACCCTGCATTTCTCGGTTAATTCCATTTTCCCGTTTTTGCCTTTCTTACCAAACATAAAGCTGTATTTTATTAACCTTTTTAGCTAATAACCTTTTTTGAATACTAACCCTATCCCTAACCCTACCCCCCCCTATAAGACGGGAAAACGCAATGAACCACGACTGTGACAAATGGCGCTGTGTACTGCAATACATAGGGGGGGGGGGGGGGGGGGTTCCAAAAAGGTTATTAGATAAAAAGGTTCATAAAATACAGCTCTATGTTTGGTAAGAAAAAAACAAATCTAAAATCATTTGGTGACCGCACTTGTTAGATCAGTTTCAGTGACTCCTCCTGCTATTGTTTGGAATTCCCTCCCAGTCGATCTCCGCCATGAAACAACTGATCTCTACTTTCAAAGCTAACTACTCAGAGACACACTACTTTCAAAGCTCATTCGGTTTGTAAATGTTTCCTTCTTGATCTTGTACCTGGGTGAATGATTGGGTGATAATGTTTTTGTGCGTTTGCGGGTGTATCAGTGAATGGAAGCGCCTTGAGTGTGAAATAATTATAGAAAGGCGCTATAGAAATACTATCAATTATTATTTTTTATTATTAACAAGTTGATGGTGCTCTATTGTGCATTAGTATAACAATTAACATACCATCAACCAGAGACAACACGTTGAACTCTACCACCAAACACTAACAAGCTGATGGTGCTCTATTGTGCATTAGTATAACAATTAACATACCATCAACCAGAGACAACATGTTGAACTCTACCACCATACACTAACAAGCTGATGGTGCTCTATTGTGCATTAGTATAACATACCATCAACCAGAGACAACACGTTGAACTCTACCACCAAACACTAACAAGCTGATGGTGCTCTATTGTGCATTAGTACATAATATACCATCAACCAGAGACAACACGTTGAACTCTACCACCAAACACTAACAAGCTGATGGTGCTCTATTGTGCATTAGTATAACAATTAACATACCATCAACCAGAGACAACACGTTGAACTCTACCACCAAACACTAACAAGCTGATGGTGCTCTATTGTGCATTAGTACATAACATACCATCAACCAGAGACAACACGTTGAACTCTACCACCATACACTAACAAGCTGATGGTGCTCTATTGTGCATTAGTACATAATATACCATCAACCAGAGACAACACGTTGAACTCTACCACCAAACACTAACAAGCTGATGGTGCTCTATTGTGCATTAGTATAACATACCATCAACCAGAGACAACACGTTGAACTCTACCACCAAACACTAACAAGCTGATGGTGCTCTATTGTGCATTAGTACATAACATACCATCAACCAGAGACAACACGTTGAACTCTACCACCATACACTAACAAGCTGATGGTGCTCTATTGTGCATTAGTACATAACATACCATCAACCAGAGACAACACGTTGAACTCTACCACCAAACACTAACAAGCTGATGGTGCTCTATTGTGCATTAGTACATAATATACCATCAACCAGAGACAACACGTTGAACTCTACCACCAAACACTAACAAGCTGATGGTGCTCTATTGTGCATTAGTATAACAATTAACATACCATCAACCAGAGACAACACATTGAACTCTACCACCAAACACTAACAAGCTGATGGTGCTCTATTGTGCATTAGTATAACAATTAACATACCATCAACCAGAGACAACATGTTGAACTCTACCACCATACACTAATAAGCTGATGGTGCTCTATTGTGCATTAGTATAACAATTAACATACCATCAACCAGAGACAACATGCTGAACTCTACCACCATACACTAATAAGCTGATGGTGGGACTTGAGATTTCATGAAGGCTGTGACTACATCTTTTCATCTGAGTATGTGGGTGAGACCACAGAAACTGTAAGTAAACCTTGTGTTGTGTTTCTTGTGCGTTGGTGAACATTATCAACCAAAAAGTAAAAGACTTGTTGAACTTTTGCCACCATCCAAAACAAGCTGCTGGTCGGACTTGAGTTGGTGATGAACTATTATATTATCTTTTTAACTTGAGTGAATGAAACCTTTTATCAAATGCCTATTTGTTCACCGTCATCATCTGAGACTGCCATTGATGCATCATGATAGTAAGAAATTAAGTGCTTTGAGTCATGTTTTCTTCAAATATTACATTGTACGTTTTAGGACTCTTCCTTTTGTCTATCAAGATTGTGTTGTGCAACGCATGTGGTCTCTCTCCTGTGTTCAGCTCATCTGCAGTTGATGAAATCACGTTCAGTGACAAAACAGTATTTCACATGCTTGGAGCAGACTACTGTTTATATGTTGATGCTCTACAGCGCTTGGAATGACCCAGACTAAGCAGACATGTGTTTTCCCGCCAGACTGGTGCTACTGTACATGTGCAGTTTGCTCCTTGCAAATTCCTATGCACCAGAACCAAACCCTGGCCCTGTTAACCATGTCAAGGTCAACGCCCCATCACACAACAAATCGCCCATGAATTTATCCCATTCTCAGTCCAATGAGATCCGACACCTCATTCAACGGAGGGACAGACTGTACAAGAGAATGAAGACGACAGGCTCCTAAGAACTGAAGGAGGAAGTGAAGACCTTACGTCGTGACATTCAGAGGAAGCTCCGCCGCTCCTACTGGAACTTCTTAAACAGCATCTTCACTGACTTGAATCCAACCAATCCGGCTACAAAAGATAAGAGGTTTTGGGCCTACATCAAGCACCAGAAGGCGTCAAATGTCGGTGTGGCTCCCCTCAAAAAGGACGGTCGCCTAACTTCCAAGCCAGTGGAACAAGCCGAGGTTTTAAACCAACAGTTCCAGTCAGTCTTTGGCAAAGGAGAAACCTTCACAGACAACAAATTCACACAGAAAACAGGAATGCCAGACTTCAATATTCCATCAATGGACGAGATTGTGATCACAGTAGGTGGGGTGACTGCGCTCCTCCAAAATCTTAATCCCCACAAAGCATGTGGTCCAGACAGTATTACGCCACACGTTCTTAAGGAATTAGCAGTGGAACTGGCGCCTGCATTGACTGTCATTTGTGGTCCAGACGGTATTACACCACGCGTTCTCAAGGAATTAGCAGTGGAATTGGCGCCTGCACTGACTGTCATTTGTGGTCCAGACGGTATTACACCACACGTTCTTAAGGAATTAGCAGTGGAACTGGCGCCTGCACTGACTGTCATTTGTGGTCCAGACGGTATTACGCCACGCGTTCTTAAGGAATTAGCAGTGGAATTGGCGCCTGCATTGACTGTCATTTTCAAGTCTTCTCTGGCATCTGGCTCTGTGCCAGCTGACACGAGATCTGCATTTGTCACACCAATTTTCAAGAAAGGGGAACAGTACGACCCGGCAAATTATCGACCAGTCTCCCTCACCAGCATCGTGTGCAAGCTCCTAGAACATATCATCGTCAGAGCAGTTATGAGGCACCTTCCTTCCTTTCCTTAAAGCGACCACAATCATTTGCTGATTATTCTGTCACTGTAAATTCAGGGGGATCTACGGAAAATATGCACGGAATACTTCGGCCCTAATCTATAAATAAGAGAGAAGAGAGAGAAAAAAGGGGGGGGGGGGGGGGGGGAGAATGGGCAGATTAGATATGATAATCACCGCCACTCTATTCTACGTGACCCAGTCAGTCAGGGACCGTTCAGCAGAACCCCAACATGATGCCGAATCGGACAGGAACCACCTAAGCTACTGAAGGGGAAGGGGCAGTAGGGGGAGGGGGGAGGGTGAAGCGTAGTATGGTTATTGAGAGACAGTTGCCCTAGACACAAAGGTGTCCAGAGTCTCCGTCTCAACAGCCTGATGGGAGAGGTCATTCCATGCTTTGATGGTTCGTGGTAGGAAGCTGACCTGCTGGTACTTGTCTTGCAGAAGATGAGGGCCAGCTGTTTGGTGTGGGCGTGACACTGGCGTTCAGGTGCTGGAGTGAGTTTCTCTTTAAGACTCTTCATTGACACCAGACCTTTCTGCAATTTGAACAGCATTGCTAGTCTTGCTGTTTCTCAGCGATGTTGAAGGGATGGCTACTTCAGCTAATCAATCATAGCTGAGACGCTTGATGTGTTTCTGAATCGTCTCTTCACAAACCTTGCTGCTCATCGCTGTACCGCCTCAAGCTTATCAATGTTCTGCTGCTGGTGAGGGTCCGACACTGAGGAAGCATATTCCAGTATGGGACGTACGAAGGACATGTAGGCTTTTTCCCTGATGGGCTGGGAGATAATTTTCAGATTCCTTCTAAAAAAAAAAAGGGTCTTGTTGGCCTTTGAGCAAATGGATTGGACATGTTTTCTCCAGCTGAGATCCATTGAGATGGTTACTCCTAGATATTTCACGGAGTCAACAGTTTCAAGCTGATGGCCATGAAGTTCATACTGGCTTTCCTGTGTGTGCCTTTTCCTGGTGACAGGTAAGGTGGTGCATTTGCCAGGATGGAATGCCATGTCCCAGCTCTTCTCCCACTCAGCAAGCTGATGGAAGTCATGCTGTAGCTGTTCATGGTCCTGGGGCGCCGCTACCACTCTGTACACTGCTGTGTCATCCGCAAAGAGACGGGCTGGTGATGCCAACTTGTCTGGCAAATCATTGATGTACGCAAGGAACAGGCACTCCCGAACAAACATCAAACTGCGAAACCCAACTCCTTGTGTTCATAGAGGAGCTGATAGCCAATTAGGTGAGCAGCAAGCAGACGGATGTCCTTATCATGGACTTCTCGAAGGCGTTCGATAAAGTGAACCACAGATTGCTGCTTCACAAGCTCCAACGCTACAGTGTCAGGAACTCTACCCACACAAGGAACGCTGCCAAGCTGTGCTGGTTGAGGGTGCAATGTCATCTTTTGTGGAAGTAACTTCAGGAGTTCCCCAGGGGCCAGTGCTAGGAGTACTAGTAGGACCATGTCTGTTCCTAGCATATATCAACGACCTTCCGGACAAGTTGACTGCAACCACGAAGCTGTTTGCTGACGACATGGCGGCATATAGGATGGTCTCCTCCATTCAAGATTAGGACCAGCTGCAAGAAGACCTCCCTCGCCTAGCGATTTGGGAGAAGAGCTGGAATATGGAGTTTCATCCTGCCAAGTGCCAAACCCTGTCAGTCACCAGGAGTAGGAACCCCCTACAGTTTTCGTACACACTGCATGGACACACCCTTGAGGATGTTAGGGAGGTCAAATATCTTGGCGTGAACATCACCACTGAGATCACCTGGGACAGCCACATAAACAATATGCGCCAATGCAAATAAGACCTTAGGATTCCTCAGGTGGAATCTGATCGGCAGCACCAGCATCAAGGAACGAGCTTACAAAGCTTTTGTACGTCCCTTGCTCGAGTATGCGTGCTCCGTCTGGGATCCATACACGGAGAAGAACATTGGAAGGCTGGAAGCAGTCCAGCGCAGGGCAGCTCGCTTTGTGCTCAACCAGTTCAGGCCAACGTCCAGCGTAAACACCATGCTGGAGAACCTGGGCTGGGACTCTTGGAGAGCAGACGGCAGAGAACCAGGCTCTCCATGCTTCACAGGATAAACACCGGCGCTGTGCACTGCTCCAGCCTCCAATCCAAGCTGGAGTCTCTTCCTCCTCGGCAGCAACGTGGCCACAGCCTACAACTCAAAAGAATACAATGCCGCACTAAATACCGATCAAATGCATTCCTCCCAAGGACCATCAGGGAGTGGAATGATCTGCGGCAGGATGACCTCTGCTCCTTCACTGCTGCTACCCCCAGTGGGTCAGTGGTGCAAGGGAATCATCAATAAACCCATCAGCCTCCCCCTCCACCCCACCCCGCTCCCTCAACCCCGGGCGTGAGCTGGCTGGGTCACTAAAACTCAAACACCCCTATGTCCATTGCAGCAGCTTAGGCCCTTTATCAGATGGAATCCGACCCCCTTTTTTCAGTCTTTTTTCCCCCTGAGGGTGCCAGAATGATCAATTTAATGATCGTGGGCCCCAAAGAGAAGAACTTTTGAAAAAAGTGGTGAACTTTTTTTGTTTTGTTTTGTTTTAAGTCTTTGTTTCTGTTTTTAAATTGGACTTAAATCTGCTTCAATAAACAACAACAATGTGACTAACTTCAACAACCGTAGGAGAAGGAATATGGGTGCATGCGGTGACCAAAGAGTTTGCCCGAAATGTCCATCATAACCCTTGCTGTAATGATCCATTTAAGAGCACAAAGAGCATGAGAAGAGCCCTATCTTCAGGCAGACCACTGCCTGAAGCAGCATCAAATGGCCTCAATTCAGGCTTCAGGCAGACCACTGCCTGAAGCAGCATCAAATGGCCTCAATTCAGGCTTCAGGCAGACCACTGCCTGAACCAGCATCAAACTGCCTCAATTCAGGCTTCAGGCAGACCACTGCCTGAACCAGCATCAAACGGCCTCAATTCAGGATTCAGGCAGACCACTGCCTGAACCAGCATCAAACTGCCTCAATTCAGGATTCAGGCAGACCACTGCCTGAACCAGCATCAAACGGCCTGAATTCAGGCTTCAGGCAGACCACTGCCTGAACCAGTATCAAACGGCCTCAATTCAGGATTCAGGCACACCACTGCCTGAAGCAGCATCAAATGGCCTCAATTCAGGATTCAGGCAGACCACTGCCTGAACCAGCATCAAACTGCCTCAATTCAGGCTTCAGGCACAGCCACATGCACCCCTGAAGGAAGAGCTGAACTAAGATCTGTAGGCTCCTGGGGCATTTTTGTTTTGTTTCTCCTCTCTGTTTCCTTCTTTCGATCTTCTCCTTTGGTCACACCCCTGAGTGCGTACATTTACTTCTGCAAATATTGACATTGACATGAGAAAAGAAAAAAACATGTACATAGTGTAAATAAACCTGTTTTTGAACAAAAGCATCCTAAGTTATTTTCTTGTTCTTCTGATAAACTTGAATGTTCTAGTTGTAAAGTTCTTTATAGCAATGTAGATAGTTTTTTGAATAAAAGAGATGAATTGCTTGTGAGATTGTGTGACACAAAGCCTAACATAATTGGTTTCACAGAAATACTAGCCAAAAATCAAGTTCACTCGATATGCACTTCTGAATACGAGCTTCCTAACTATGATCTGTTTATAAATAAAGAGCCACAAAGAGGTATACTTTTATATGTCGACAAAGCTTTAAATGCTAGAGAATGTGAGGAACTCAATAACTTATCTTTTAAAGAAAGTTTATTTTGCACTTTTAAATTAAAGGTGCCAATGATGAGTCAGTACTCATTGGATGTATTTATCGTAGTCCCAATTCAACACCAGAAAATACGAGGAAATTATTTGACTTACTAAAATTTGATTATATTTCTAAATTTAATAAAGTTTGCATTTTCGGCGACTTTAATTTTCCAGATGCCCATTGGAAGGAAGTGCACAGTAGTAATATTAATCTGACACAGGACTTTATTGAATGTACCAGAGACGCCTTTTTAATCCAAAAAGTGACACAGTCAACAAGACATAGGGTTAACCAAAGATCAACGATGGATGACTTGATATTTGTAAATGATGACAACTTAATATCTGACATAATGCATGTAGAACCACTAGGTAAAAGTGATCATGATGTGTTGTTGTTTGATTTATATGTACCAAGAATTAAAGTAAAACCTGAAAGGAAAAACAGATATGAACTAAGGAATGGTAATTATAATGAAATGAGACATGCATTAAGCATTTTTGATTACTCAGTTTTAAATGATTTAAATGTAGACGATATGTGGAATGTTATCCGTAACCTTGTGATAAATAATATGGAATTGTACATACCTAAAGTACCTACAACATCCGACAAAGTTAAACCTTCATGGATAAATAAAAAAGTATTGAAAAGTGTCAAAAAGAAACATAAACTCTTTTCTAGATTTTTGCAGACTAAAGAAGGTCAGGCTTATGTAACTTCTAAGCAGAAACTGAATAAAAAGGGACCAGCTTATAAAAAGTATAGAAAAAAGTAAATAAGTGTAATAAATCTATCAAAAAAGCAAGAAAAGTCTATGAAAAAAATATAGCAACTAATTGTAAGACAAATCCCAAACCTTTTTGGAAATATGTACATGAGAGGTCTAAAGCTAGTGCAGGTGTTAGTGCTTTGAAAACAGACAATGGCAATTTTGCTGTTACTGACAGTGATAAAGCAGAAGTCCTCAATCATTTCTTTTCCAGTGTGTTGACTAACGAAGACACTACAACACTGCCAAATTTATCAGACTGTGAAAATTCAGATGGAGTATCAGTGTCCGATGTTAGAATAACTCCTAAAGCTGTTGAAACAAAATTAAAAGAATTAGATGGTACAAAAGCACAAGGTTCTGATGGAATCCCCCCAAGAGTTTTAAAAGAATTAGCTAAAGAACTAGCTTTTCCTCTATGTGTACTTTTTAATAAGTCTCTTGAGACAGGTTCAATTCCCGAAGAATGGAAGCAAGCAAATGTTACGGCTATTTTTTAAAAAGGTTCAAGATCTCAACCAGGTAACTATAGACCTGTCAGCTTGACATGTATTGTTTGTAAAATTTTAGAGTCATTTGTTAGAGAGGTAATCACAGATCATATGAATGTTAATAAACTATATACTCCATGTCAACATGGCTTTAGAAATAAAAGATCTTGTACTACGCAGCTTCTTGAAGTTATGGAGGAAATAACTGACCTGTTGGATAATGGTGATAATGTTGATATTGTATATTTGGATTTCAGGAAAGCTTTTGATAGTGTGCCACATGAGAGACTGTTAATTAAATTGAAAGCTTACGGCATAGCTGGTAATGTACACAACTGGATTAGAAACTTCCTTACTGACAGATACCAGAGAGTTAGAGTAGGGGAAATGTACTCGTCTAAGACAAACGTTCTAAGTGGAATCCCTCAGGGAAGCATCTTGGGTCCTACCTTATTTACCATTTTCATAAATGACCTCCCTGAATGTGTGGAGTCGTCTTGTAAAGTATTCGCAGACGATACAAAGATTTTTAATAAAGCCAAGAATAATAAACTAATTCAAAAAGATTTAAATAAATTACAAGATTGGACAAACGAATTGAACCTTTATTTTAATACTGATAAATGTAAGGTAATGCACGTTGGTAAAAGTAATCCAAATGCAACTTACACCATGGAAAAAAACAATGCCCCTTGTCCAGTAACAGTGTGCGAGCTAGAAAAAGATCTGGGGGTAACCTTTGACAAAGACCTTTCATTTGATATACACATCCAGAACTGCATCAATAAAGCAAACCAAATGATAGGATTGATTAAAAGAACATTTATCAGTATTGATCATGATATTTTTATTAAATTATACAAAGCTTTAGTTAGACCGCACTTAGAATATGGCAACATTATTTGGGCTCCAAAATTTAAGTACCAGTCAATAGCAATTGAAAGGGTGCAGCGTAGAGCTACAAAACTTGTTAAAGCATGCAAAATCATGGATTATTACCACAGATTACAGTACCTTAATTTATTTTCACTTAAAGGAAGGAGAACAAGGGGAGATCTATAGAAACTTATAAAATATTCAACAATCATGTGGATTTGTCCTGGAGTAATTTCTTTTCATCTCCTCAATACAATATGACTAGAAACGCCTGTGGTAAAGTTTTTGTTAAAAGATATAATACTAACATAATAAAAAATTGTTTTGGTAACAGAATTACTAACATGTGGAACGAATTGCCTACTGACGTAAAATGTGCACCTCATACTAATATGTTTAAAAATCGTCTGGATACATTACCAACATTTTTAGAAGTTTTTAGAAGCTATGACGAATAATGATTTATGAGGAAAATTTATGCCGCATCAACCTTGACCAAAAAGATACATTTACCAGAAAAATCATAAAAGATGGGACTGTTTGGAAAAGCTTTACAGCTTGTTTTGTCCCTACCTACCTACCTACCAAATAGAAGTTGGTCGCCACCACAGAAGAAGAAGAAGAAGAAGAAGACTAGCCTATACATTAAAAGCAAATGGAATTTGTGACAAGTGACCTTGATTCAACTTGATAGTAAAGACAGATCAGATGGTGTTCTGGAAGGACAGGCCTACAGGGACAATCATTATTTAGAAAGACAATCAAAACGGTAGAATTGCAACTGCAAAACTTGTTTTACTTTTAATTTGGAATAAAAAGTGGGCAAACAGGGAATAAACAGAATTCACGTCGGTGCTATTGGCATACAGACAATTTCATGAATGAAAATGGATAAAAGTACAAAGATACTAGCCTAACACCAGACTAGCACAAACAAACAAATCACTTGATAGTGCCTCTCAATCAGTCAATGTCTTACCTGAAAGATATCAGTTTCAGTTTCCATCCATTTTGACGAATGTCGACGGTAGGTGCAGCAGTTTTCTTTAAAACTGTCTCCCTGTCTTCTGTTTTTACCTCCATTTTGTGCTTTAGTTTATGTCCAAAACAACAGCTCCTTTCCCAAACATAAGCATAATAATTATGTCGGTCAGCTTATTTGCATATGGCCTTGACCTCAAGTTTATGATCCAACCAGAACCGGTACTGCTTTTTACCGAAAAGAACCGAAAAGAACCGAAAAGAACCGAAAAGAACCAAAAAGAACCGAAAAGAACCAAAAAGAACCGAAAAGAACCGAAAAGAAGTCTTAAATGACATTTTTAGCCGATATTCAGATTGAAAAATTGTTATAAATGTTGGAAAATTAAACTTAAAGGAAAATTACGTTTCACTTGTGCAGTTTTATGACTTTCCTGATGCTTCCTCTTCTGATCATAATCCGCTATCTCTCTCTATCCACAATAGTCGCTGATAGTCGCGTCATAGTCGCTGATAATGATGATGATGATGATGATCCTGAAGTGCTCATGAAGTTTGGTGTTGGCGGTAGAGGTGCTAGAATACTTAAAATCGTTGAAAGTGATGATTATGTTGATGATGATGATCATCACGATCATGATGATAATGATGACGATGATGAAGATGATGATGATGGTGATGGTGATGGTGATCGTGATCATGATGAAGATGATCGTGATGTCAAGAAGACAAAACGCAGCGTCATTGTCAAAAATGATGATGATGATGATGATGATGCCTTTCCAGATACCATTCGAATGACGTGCACTTTGCACATGTTTGTGCTCAAATTAGTGAGTCAGAAAGATCATTACATGACACTGGAGAGTTCATGCTTGATCCGGAATACAGAAAATTCTTTGTTCCCAGGGACACATGGCTTTTTGAAAGCCAGAAAACCAGAGAGAAGCGATTTCTCAATTTTTGGAGGACACCCAAGAATGCAGACTCTCTTTTGGTGAGAATTAAAGCCAAATGGGCAATGCCTCTGCGGTTGAGCCAAAACAAGCGGCAAAAATCCTGGTCAGAGAAAACGTGCGAGAAGTGTGAAAACAATCAGCACGCCTCAAAAGAAAGCCTAAAAAAGAAAAGTGCCCGAAAGAAATGCAGATGAGCTTCATGCCAAGGAACTGAAGCGATGATGATGATTATGTTGATGACGATGAAGATGTTCATGATAAATTAGCTACCTACTCAGAGTAAATAATATGGCAAGAATAAATCCTTCAGGATATTTTGATCTGCTACTGCTGATCTTCATATATTCCTAATGTGAAGGACTGAAAAGCCTATTATTTGTAATATAAGTGTTTCTATGGAAAAAAGTGAAATAAGTTACTTTAGAAACGAATATATCTTTTGGTTTGCTTTTTTAATTCTTGTCTTCTTATTTACTCTGAGTAGGTGGCTAATCTATCACGAATCATTGATTTAGGTAACATTGGTCTTCATTTTCTTACACTTTTGATGATGATCATGATGAAGATGATGGCCTTGATAATAAATACATAGCTCATTGTTTTTCAATAACAGCTAGGTCTTTGTGGTGATTTCCTATATGTTTGTCATTATCATAATTATGAAATCAAACACACTCTACACAACACACACACACGCACGCACACACGCGCACACGCACGCACACACACACACACACACACACACACACACACACACACACACACACACACACACACACACACACACACACACACACACACACACACACACACCACACCACACGCACTGACGCACTCATACATGCACGCAAACAAAGCCCTAAGCGCTTACAAATAACAGAATCTAACATATACATCAATGGAAGAAAGACTACAAGAGAAGACAAACAGTCACAGAAACCGGACAGAAACAGGCACACACACAAACACACAATCACACACAATCACATCACACAACACACACACACACACACACACACACACACACACACACACACACACACACACACACACACACACACACACACACCAATGACGAACAAGGAGTGCGGGATAGAAACTCAGAAACTCAGAGTCATTTATTTGTCATAAAACCATCAAAGGAATCAAAGGACACAGATATGGCAGCACATATCACCAAGGAAAATCAAAACAAAAGCATAAGGCAAAGTTAATGACAAAATATAAGTCGAATAACCAAACACAACACATATGATAAATTAAGTTACTATTTGTATAAAATCCATTCAACACAATTTTCAAGCGGAAATAATTGTGGATCAGTAGAGACAGAGAGATTATATATTAAGAGGAAGCATCAGGAAAGTCATGAAACTGCACAAGTGAAATGTAATTTTCCTTTAAGTTTAATTTTCCAACATTTATAACAATTTTTCAATCTGAATATCGGCTAAAAATGTCATTTAAGACTTATTTTCGGTTCTTTTCGGTTCTTTTCGGTTCTTTTTGGTTCTTCTCGGTTCTTCTCACCTAACCTAAAAAGAGCACCAACACTAAATACCTTCAAAATCTCCTTGACAAAGATGAAAATTTTAGTCAACTATTTTGTAAACATGATGATTGAATTACAATCATAATTTTAAAAGGCATGCTTATGCAAACAAAACAGTGTCAATGAAGGGACGTTTATAAGCCGCGAGGCTTAGGCTTGAGCCAGTCCCACACTATACTATACTATACTATACTATACTACTATACTATACTTTTCGCTTCTTTTCGGTAAAAAGCAGTACCCACCAGAACATGGTGTGTTTTCAGTGCGGGTTGGGCGGGAGATCGTGTGCATTTTGGAGAAGACGAAAGGCCTTGCATTTTCAAGATGTTAGCAGAAAAGGCTCTAGAGTTAGTGAGAGAGCAACACCGTTGTGCGGAAGGAGCGCTAGCACCTTTCAACGTAAGAAAACAGACTTTGTATCTTTACAGGTGCAGGTACTGTGTTGCTGATGAATATCATATATCACGGCATATACTATATAGGCTTTTAAATAGCCTTTAGCCTGCTATTTCCTTTTAGTTTATAAGGAAACGCGATTTTAAACTTTTTGTTTTTTGATTTTGTTATTTTTATATATATATTTTAATTTTTTAAAGAGTACAACATACAGTGAAAACAAGCAAACTGATCTGCATACTAATTAATTAGTATTACTGAATACTTATGTTAGTATGGAAGCAATAATCTTCCCAAAAATTATCTAATTTGTTTTTAAAACTATTGAGTGTTCCTGCGGTTGCAGTATCATTTGGTAGAGAATTCCAATTGTTAATAACCCTGTTTGTGAAAAAATGTGCATAAATATTAGTATGAACTAATGATTTTGTTAGTTTTAAGGAGTGTCCTCTAGTGGTAGAGTTACTAAGAGAAAAAAGTGTGTTTGTAGTTCTAGTATCATAATATCCATTTAAGATCTTAAAAGTTTCAATCATATCTCCCCGTGCTCTTCTATACTCTAGGCTAGGTAGATTAAGAAGTTTCAGTCTTTCCTCATAGCTCATATTACTCATGTTGATAATTTGCTTAGTGAATCGCCTTTGGACGTTCTCGATAGCATTAATATGTTTCTTTAATGATGGAGACCAAATCACATTACCATATTCCACTATTGGTCTCACCAATGATTTGAACAGGGGCACCATAATATCTTTAGTTTTGTGCTGAATGAAATGAGAAATCATACCAGAGATTTTATTTGCCTTTTTAATAGTTTCAGTGATGTGCTGATCAAAATTTAACTTATTATCCACCATAACTCCCAGGTCTTTTTCCACTTCAGAAGCTTCTAATTCGCAACCATCAATTGTATAACTAAAGTTAGGGTTATTTTTACCAATATGTAACACTTTACACTTCTGTCCATTAAATTTAATTTGCCATTCTTTCGTCCAATTAACTAATTTGTCTATAGACTCTTGAAGTTTAGTTTTGGATTCGTCGCTGAGGATTCCGCAATAAGCTTTTGTATCATCTGCAAATTTTTATAATACAGTTGACTATATCGGGCATGTCGTTTATGAAATAAATAAACAAAGTTGGTCCCAATACACTACCCTGTGGAACACCACTAGTAACATAAGAATTTTCGGATTTATCTTCTCCAATGCTAACACACTGAGTCCTGTCTGTAAGAAAGTCTTGAATCCACATGAGTAATTTGTCGTCTATGCCATAGCCCTTAAGCTTATGTAACAGTCTTATATGTGGGACCTTATCAAAAGCTTTCTGTAGATCCAAGTATACCACATCAACAGGTATGTTATCGTTAGTCATAACCAACCAATCATTTAATGTATTTAACAGTTGAGTAGTACATGACCTACCAGAAGTAAATCCAAATTGGCAGTCAGATAGTAGGTTATTTGATTCAAAATGATCATTTAAAGCGTCTCTAATTATGCCTTCACATAACTTGCAGACTATAGAAGTCAGACTAACTGGTCTGTAATTTCCTGGATCATTTTTATTTCCTTTTTTAAATATAGGCTTTACCTCAGCTTGTTTCCATTGGTTTGGGATTTTACCTTCCTTAAGAGTTTTGTCGAATAGTATTTTTAGAGGTAAAGGGAGGTAGTCTTTTAATTCTTTTAACAGTCTGGGATGTATGCTATCGGGGCCAGCAGATTTTGAAATATTTAAATTGGACAATCTTTTATGAATGTTACTTACTGTGAATTCAACATTAGACAAGGTTTTGTCTGTCTGTTTAGGAAAGAAAGGGATATTATTGGAATCTTCATTAGTGAAAACACTTGAGAAGAAATTATTTAGCACTTCTGTCTTTTCTTGATCTGTCTGAGTGAGCATACCATCGGGTTTTAATAAATTACCAATACTCTCTTTAGGTTTTGTTTTTGACGAAACATAAGCGTAGAAACTTTTAGGGTCGTTTTTTTGCAAGTTTAATTTCTTTTGCTTTTCTTGCTTTACGTAATGCCCATTTTACTTGGTTTCTTGCTCTTGCATAAGCATTATAATTTTCTTTAGTCCTATATTTTTTGTACCATTTAAAGGCACGGCGCTTTGCTCTAATTTTATCAAGGACAGTTTGCGGTACTTGTTTCCTCTCATAAACACTTCTTGGTTTGAAATATCGGAAGGGAATGAATTTGTCCCTACCTTCACATAGTTTAGTATGAATTATTTCCCAGGATTCATCAGCATTGATACTGTCAGTAAGTGTCTCATCCCATTTAATATTATCAAACAAATTTCTAAGTCCATCATAGTCACCTTTATCCATCAGATACCTTTTTACATTTTTTGTGTCTTCATTTAAGCTAGATTTATAAGTTTGGAAGCAGGATATGTTGAAGGTCAATGTGACATGGTGACTCTTACCAAGGGGTGGAAGGTATGAGATATTGGTTACATCATTTGTATTTTTACATAAGATGAGGTCTAGAATATTTGCATTTTGCATTCCTCTAAAATGAGTAGGTTCTAGAATAACTTGAGAGAGGAAAGCTTCCTGCACTGTATTTAAAAACAATGAAGATGGGTGATAAGGGTTTCTAGTGCCTACTTGGTTATCCCAGTCTATTTCGGGGTAGTTAAAATCCCCGGTTATGACGACAGAGTCTCTAATAAAAAGATGTGATCACTGTGCACACAAAAATCTTAGTTTCAGTTTTCCTTTCAAAACTCCCTTTGCAGAAGAAGACCAGTGTTGATTTATGGAATGGTTCTTTTACTGCTACTACTATTACTACTACTACTACTACTACACTAGTAGTAGTCAGACTTTTTGCAGACGACTGCCTGCTGTACTGAGAAATAAGGACACAGGCAGACCACATAGTCCTGCAAGATGACCCGAAGAATCTGGAAACCTGGGCTGAAGAATGTGGCCTGAGATTCAATGCCAACACGTTAATATACCAATATGTTAATATATTCAAAAATCGTCTTGATAATTCTCCAAAATTAGTAAATGTAGTTAGAAGCATTGATTATTAATTTTTGTATTATAGGAAAATTCAACCGTAAAACCTTGACCGCTAAAAAGAAGAAAAAAAATTAAATATATAAAACAAATTAAAAAAATATCAAATTGGAAATCGATGGGACTGCTAAAAAGCTTAACGGCTTGATTAGTCCCTATTCTACTACTACTACTAAGAAGTGCTTCATCATGAGCGTACGCCACCGCCCGTCACACTTCTACCAGCTGGGAAACCACATCTTACAACAGGTCAACACATACCTGTACCTTGGAGTGGAGCTAAGCAACATGTCCTGATCTGCGCACATAAATAAGATTGGCAAGAAAGCAAATGCCAGCCTGGGTATGCTGCGTAGGATCCTACGCTTTTGTCCTGAAACCTGCCGAAAGGCTGCATACATCTCACTTGTCAGGTCCCTCCTCGAATATAGCTCCACAGTGTGGGACCCATATGCACAAAGCGACATCGACAAGCTAGAAGGCGTTCAATGTAAGGCAGCCAGGTTCATCAAACGCGACTACAAGTCCCGCAACCCAGGCTGCATAACTTCAATGCTGCATGACCTTGCCTCCCTCCACTGCAAGAAAGGAGAAAACATCAAAGATTAACCTTCTTGTTCAAGATCGTGGAAGGTCACCTACTATAGTACTACTATAGGTTGCTGCTTGGCATCATGCTGGCTGCACGCTGAACGGGCGCTGGCTGGCCAGGTTAATAAAATAAAATAAAACACATTAGGGTGTGCTCCCCTCTAGTTTCGTTGATGAATATGCCACGATGTGGCCCTATCAACTATAGATGCAGATACTAGTACTACTACTACTTAAATGCCCCTGCCTGTGAATGTAAAAACACGCGGCCTCAGATCTCAGTTCTATATCATCAGAATCTTCAAATGGATTAAGGCGGATGATTAATGGAAGAAGAAGAATATCTGTTGTTTTAGTTACAGTATTTATTACTAAGCCCCAGTTTGACTTTGAGTTTGGCTTCTGCCTGCAGTATTGACTTAGAGAACTTTCTTTCAGCATCCGTCATCTTCCTTTTGGTGATTTTAACTCATTCTACCCCATTTACGAGTATACTCGTAAACTCACGCCAACCATATCTGCCCATTTACGAGTTAACTCGTAATCCAAACCCATCTTCAAACTGAAGCGTCTAGCTTGGTTCTCATCCTCAAATTGTTCACTTTGGTAGCTTTAGCCTGTTTACAGACACTTCCTTTCCGGTCATGCTTAGATTTTATCGATTTTGGAGCAGATTTTTCATTTATATTTGTACTGATTTTTTCCGATGATGGGTTGATACCTATTATGTTTGAGTAATGAAACAAGTAAAATTGTGTTTGGATTGATTTAAGATTATTATAATGACAAAAATAGCGATTGTATTGAGTTTTTAGCGAATGTAGGTGAAGTAGAAAGCTCTACTTTCGATCATTTCATAAAGAACAAACAGTTTATATATTACTGTTTTTTGTGTGTACAAGAGTTATTTTTAGAACTACAGGCCGTACTTTAAATTCATGACATTTTGTAAACTTTTAAAACATGCATTCGACAATAACACTTTAACATTTTAAAGCAATACGGTGAATTGTTTCAAAGAAAAGAGCGAAACAGGTTGTTCTTTCCGTCATCACATCATCATCTGACTTTCCTGTATAACTTCATCAACGGGTACTTCCCTGCAATAGAGGTGGACAACTTCATCACTCCTGCCAGAAAAAAGAGGCCAGTCAGACAAACAAAATCTGAAAGAAGTCAGTCTCAAAACATAGTGCAGTTTGCAAGAAACAACACCCACTGCTATAACATCGAGTTCAGAAATACGGAAGTCTATGAGAACAGTTTCTTCCCGCGAACTGTGTGAGACTGGAACATCCTCAATGAAGACCCTGTGTGAGCTGAGACGATCGAGGCCTTCAAGAACCGCCTCTCGTCTCCAACATCCTCAATGAAGAGATCGTGGGAGCTGAGACAATTGTGGCCTTCAAGAATCGCCTCAATCAAGAGACCGTGCGAGCTGAGACGATCGTGGCCTTCAAGAACCGCCTCAATGAAGAGACCGTGGGAGCTGAGACGATCGTGGCCTTCAAGAACTGCCTCTCGTCTCCAGCATCCTCAATGAAGAGACCGTGCGAGCTGAGACGATCGAGGCCTTCAAGAACCGCCTCTCGTCTCCAACAACAAATCATTGAAAGTTTTTTTGTTAATATTTTTTTAATATATATTGTTTTTTTGTAATTTATTTATTTATTTTATTGTGCTCTCCCCCAAGTCTTCCGCTGGCGTTTAAACCAGAATTGGGTGTCTGTCAACATACCTGATGCAGATGCAGATTCTCGTACAGGCCCTCCGGGGGTGGGAGGGGCTTACGGAGAGTATCCCAACAGCCTCCTAAAGTCCAACCACACGTCCTTGTCGTAGGAGGCGGGCAACGGCTTAGGCTGGCTTATGTGGTTATGGCCCTCCCGTGGGGATACCGGGGGGTCTTTCAGCAGAAATAGTTCCCCCTTCTTCTGGAAGTTCTATGCTAGTAACTTCCCCTACTCTATCACTCTCTTTGACTCTGCCTTTTCTCTTCTTTTTGCTTTCTGGCGTCTACTTTTTTCTGCCTTATTGGTCCATTCACCTGCATTTTTTCTATAAAACCCTTCCACGTTTTTCCTTTTTACAATTTATGACATGCCAGGTTTTTTTTATTTTATTGTACACTGGCATCCACACGTGATACTTGCGCACTTGAGTGGGCACCTGTTGTCCATTCTGCAGTGCATATTTGCTTACATAGCCTTTTTTATGTATCTTAGCTTACTAGTATGTATTTGTTATCCTTTTTTACTGTTTTTTTTAACCTGGATCCGATAAATGAGAGTAGCGTGGCTCCACGTTTCCAGCACTGTGTGGACTTATGTGCTATAGGGTATAATAATGGAAGTGTCATGTTATGAATTGTACTACATTTTTTGTTTTCAGGTTTTGTACGTTGTTAAGATTCTTGGATTTGTGTTTTGCTATGCGTGGTAGATTTTTATGTGGTGACAGTCCTGAGATAACCATAGCTGTTGACGGGACTATAACAGACTAACTAACTAACTTCTCCTACAGGCGAAAATGTGGATTTTGCCTTAGAGGTTTGATGCTATGTACTGAGGGGATTTCCTAACAGATGCAGAATTCTTACTGCCCAGATGATCAGCTCAAAACGTGGAAATGGGAGGGGCAGAATGGAGGGAGTGGAGGTACAAGGACAAGGACAGGGGTTAGGGAAGGGGGGGGGGGGGGATTAGAAAGTTTACAGCAAAACGGTGATAGTACTAGCTTGAACATGATATAAGACTTCAATTGCCCTTTATTTTGATATGTTGTCAACATGATTGTAACACATTTGTTTTACAGTAGAAGCTAGTCTGTTTTGTTATTCAGTGATTCACATACACAGAAAGAGAAAAGCTTGCATTCACTGATTCAGATTCAGTTGACCCATTGTCTCTTTTCAGGAGGACTGCATCCGGCAAGTGTTGGAAGAAATGCGCTCCTTGTTTGAGCAAAATCAGCGGGACACGTAAGTGAGCATTGATTTCATTGTAATGTTTATCATCAGCCTTCTATGTCTTCCTAAATAAAATTAGACTCTCTTTCTAACCTCTCCCATCTACTCCCCCTCACCACCCCCTCCCTTTACAAGCAAATTAAAAATGTACAATAGATTCAGTTTTGATTTTTCAAAGAAAAGCTGAAGAGAATTAGAAAAGAAGGAAGGAAAGCTAGGGTTAGGCTAGCCATGCAAATTGTTACTGTACAGTGTTATTGTCATACCTGCCAACCCTCCCGGTAAATCTGGGAGCTTCCCGGATTTTGTCACCTCTCCCGGTCTTCCCGGAATTCACGTGAAACTCCCGGATTTCGAAATTTCCAGCTTAGATGACCTCAGAAACGAGTGTTATGAAAAACTGAAACTGGGTTTCAGGATGCTTCGCGGAGCAGAGTTCGTACTGCGCATGTCGGAAGCGGGGGCTACTTCCTCCTGCAATCCTTTGTTTGGCGGTCTTTAGGCCTGTCTCATGCCGCCATTGAAGTAACCTCGCCACGATGCCGAAGGCAAAGGAGAAGACGAAGAAATGGAACTTTAACTTAGAATGACTTCAGTGAGCTGGGGGCTAGTTTTCACATTTACATGGATGCATCTGCTTCCGTTTGGGGACGGAATCCGTTTTTTCTATATTGCCCAAAACGGAAGTTCCGTTTTTTCAAATCAATTTGCAAAAAAACCCACACAAAACACCCGTGTTGAATACTGAGATCGATGATTTGAGCGATTTAAAACGAAAATATATAGTTCTATGCCTTGGAATGCCTCCCTTCTCCTTTAATTTATGAATTATTGTCAGCGTCGCCCCTGGACCCCAACTTCAGTTTTTTTCCATTTCAGCCAGATGCACCCATGCATTTAAGAGAATTCAGCTTCAGGGGGATGCGCCCCCTGACCCCCACTCTGGGAGGGGGTATACTCCCCCCTCCCAACCCCCCCCCCCCCCCCCCCCCCCCCCCCTCCAGGATTTTGTTTGGGAAAAGTTGGCAGCTATGTATTGTTTATCATGTGTGTTTATAGAGGTGAGGAGGTTAGCATAGATTTTGATCATAAAAGGACATTTAAGTAATTATATAATTATTCAGTTTTGGTCTAGTACTTCCTTTCCTTTTCCTTTAGTCCCTTGACCGCTGTGGTCATTGGGGGGATTGATGGGCAGCAGCAGCAGACACCATTCTCCAGTTCTGCCTCTGGTGGGCGACCAGAATCAGGTCATTCATGTTCATGTTGGTCCATTCTTTGATATTGTCGACCCAGTTATTCTTTTGCCGGCCACGACGGCGGCCCCCTTCCACGGTTCCCTGGAGAATGGTCTTCGACAAGGATTCGTGACGGTTGACGTGGCCAAACCAGATGAGCTTGCGATGTTTAACTGTCGTCAAAAGGTGTTCTTGTGGCCCAACCAGCTCTGCGATCTTGTTGCGAACATATTCATTTGTTTTGCGTTCTAGGTATGTAATGCCCAGCAGTTTTCTCAGGCATTTTGTTTCAAAAGCTTGAATTTTTCTCTCGGAGTCAGCCAGCAGAGTCCATGTTTCACACCCGTAGAGAAAGATGGTGATTACGAGTGACTGGTAGAGTCTGTACTTTGTAGTGAAGCTGATATGTTGCTTTTCCAAATTCTGCTCAGTCTAGCCATAGCTGCTGTAGCTTGTGTAATCCGCTGATGGATCTCTGCGGTGCAGCTGCCATCTTTGGACAGAAGTGCAAAGTACTTGAAGTTCTTCACCTCTTCCAGCTTTTGACCGTTCATAGTGATATCAGCGGTGTTGTCATTCACACTGTTCACCATGACTTTGCTTTTCTCATGGCTGACTTCCATTCCGTATGACCCAGTGCTGTTCACAAGATTGTCAGTGAGCTCCTGGAGTTCGTTCTTGCTGCCGCCCAAAAGGTCTATGTCGTCAGCAAAACGCAGGTTGCACAAGCGTCTGCCACCAATGGAGATGAAAGTATGGTGTTCATGAAGGGTGTCTTGCATGATCTTAGTTTTAGAAGGGAGTGAGGGAGAGAGAATAGGCCAGAATAAAACGCCACCAGCAGTAGATGACCAGGAAGGACAACGGCAACGGCAATGGAGAGAGAGAGAGAGAATAGGCCAGAATAAAACGCCACCAGCCGCAGATGACCAGGAAGGGCAACGGCAATGGAGAGAGAGGGAAAAAAATCAGTCATAATAATTGCAGGATTTTTAAATTGCTTAGAGCCGGCATTGCCGGATTATGAGATTTGAGAAGCAACGATTTTTTTACACCAGTACAATAAAAAGGGTCTATAAACATTTGCTATATTCCACTTGTACAGTCTAGAGGGGTGAAAAAAGAGCCTATATAAGACTATGTTCAAAGGAAGTAGCACTTGTAAGTCTGGAGGGGTGAAAACAGAGCCTATATAAGCATATTGCTATGTTCAAAGGAATGTAGCAGCCTGTACTAGTCTAGAGGGGTGGAGACAGAGCCTATATAAGCATTTGCTATATTCAAAGGAATGTAGCACTTGTACTGTCTGGAGGGGTGAGAGCCTATGCAAGCATATTGCTATGTTCAAAGGAATGTAGCGCTTGTACTAGAGAGGGGTGGAACAGAGCCTATATAAGCATATTGCTATGTTCAAAGGAATGTACCACTTGTACTGGTCAGAGGGGTGAAAAAAGAGCCTATATAAGCATATTGCTATATTCAAAGAATGTAGCGCTTGTACGGTCTGGAGGGGTGAAAAAAGAGCCTATATAAGCATATTGCTATGTTCAAAGGAATGTAGCGCTTGTAGTCTGGAGGGGTGGAAAAAAGAGCCTAATAAGCAATTGCTATGTTCAAAGGAATGTAGCGCTTGTACTGGTCTAGAGGGGTGAAAAAAGAGCCTATATAAGCATATTGCTATGTTCAAAGGAATGTAGCGCTTGTACTGGTCTAGAGGGGTGAAAAAAGAGCCTATATAAGCATATTGCTATATTCAAAGGAATGTAGCACTTGTACTAGTCTAGAGGGGTGAAAACAGCCTATATAAGCATATTGCTATGTTCAAAGGAATGTAGCGCTTGTACTGGTCTGGAGGGGTGGAAACAGAGCCTATATAAGCATTTGCTATGTTCAAAGGAATGTAGCGCCTGTACTAGTCTGGAGGGGTGGAAACAGAGCCTATAAAAGCATATTGCTATGTTCAAAGGAATGTAGCACCTGTACTAGTCTGGAGGGGTGGAAACAGAGCCTATATAAGCATATTGCTATGTTCAAAGGAATGTAGCACTTGTACTAGTCTGGAGGGGTGGAAACAGAGCCTATATAAGCATATTGCTATGTTCAAAGGAATGTAGCGCTTGTACTGGTCTAGAGGGGTGGAAACAGAGCCTATATAAGCATATTGCTATGTTCAAAGGAATGTAGCACTTGTACTAGTCTAGAGGGGTGGAAACAGAGCCTATATAAGCATATTGCTATGTTCAAAGGAATGTAGCACTTGTACTGGTCTGGAGGGGTGAAAACAGAGCCTATATAAGCATATTGCTATGTTCAAAGGAATGTAGCGCTTGTACTGGTCTAGAGGGGTACAAGCATATTGCTATGTTCAAAGGAATGTAGCGCTTGTACTGGTCTAGAGGGGTGAAAAAAAGAGCCTATGCAAGCATATTGCTATGTTCAAAGGAATGTAGCGCTTGTACTAGTCTAGGTGAAAAAAAGCCATAAGCATATTGCTATGTTCAAAGGAATGTAGCGCCTGTACTGGTCTGGAGGGGTGGAAAAAAGAGCCTATAAAAGCATATTGCTATGTTCAAAGGAATGTAGCACTTGTACTGGTCTAGAGGGGTGGAAAAAGAGCCTATATAAGCATATTGCTATATTCAAAGGAATGTAGCGCCTGTACTAGTCTGGAGGGGTGGAAACAGAGCCTATATAAGCATATTGCTATGTTCAAAGGAATGTAGCGCTTGTACTGGTCTAGAGGGGTGGAAACAGAGCCTATGTAAGCATATTGCTATGTTCAAAGGAATGTAGCGCTTGTACTAGTCTGGAGGGGTGAAAACAGAGCCTATATAAGCATATTGCTATATTCAAAGGAATGTAGCACTTGTACTGGTCTGGAGGGGTGAAAAAAGAGCCTATATAAGCATATTGCTATGTTCAAAGGAATGTAGCGCCTGTACTAGTCTGGAGGGGTGCCTATAAAAGCATATTGCTATGTTCAAAGGAATGTAGCGCCTGCCTGGAGGGGTGAAAACAGAGCCTGTGTAAGCATATTGCTATGTTCAAAGGAATGTAGCGCTTGTACTAGTCTGGAGGGGTGAAAAAAGAGCCTATAAAAGCATATTGCTATGTTCAAAGGAATGTAGCGCCTGTACTGGTCTGGAGGGGTGAACACAGAGCCTATATAAGCATATTGCTATGTTCAAAGGAATGTAGCGCTTGTACTGGTCTGGAGGGGTGGAAAACAGAGCCTATATAAGCATATTGCTATATTCAAAGGAATGTAGCACTTGTACTAGTCTGGAGGGGTGAAAAAAGAGCCTATAAAAGCATATTGCTATGTTCAAAGGAATGTAGCGCTTGTACTAGTCTAGAGGGGTGAAAAAAGAGCCTATATAAGCATATTGCTATATTCAAAGGAATGTAGCGCCTGTACTAGTCTAGAGGGGTGGAAACAGAGCCTATATAAGCATATTGCTATGTTCAAAGGAATGTAGCGCTTGTACTAGTCTGGAGGGGTGAAAAAAGAGCCTATATAAGCATATTGCTATGTTCAAAGGAATGTAGCGCCTGTACTGGTCTGGAGGGGTGAAAAAAGAGCCTATATAAGCATATTGCTATGTTCAAAGGAATGTAGCACTTGTACTAGTCTAGAGGGGTGGAAACAGAGCCTATATAAGCATATTGCTATGTTCAAAGGAATGTAGCGCTTGTACTGGTCTAGAGGGGTGGAAACAGAGCCTATATAAGCATTTGCTATGTTCAAAGGAATGTAGCACCTGTACTAGTCTGGAGGGGTGGAAACAGAGCCTATATAAGCATATTGCTATGTTCAAAGGAATGTAGCACCTGTACTAGTCTAGAGGGGTGGAAACAGAGCCTATATAAGCATATTGCTATGTTCAAAGGAATGTAGCGCTTGTACTGGTCTAGAGGGGTGGAAACAGAGCCTATATAAGCATATTGCTATGTTCAAAGGAATGTAGCACTTGTACTAGTCTGGAGGGGTGGAAAAAGAGCCTATATAAGCATATTGCTATGTTCAAAGGAATGTAGCACTTGTACTGGTCTGGAGGGGTGAAAAAAGAGCCTATATAAGCATATTGCTATGTTCAAAGGAATGTAGCGCTTGTACTAGTCTAGAGGGGTGAAAAAAGAGCCTATACAAGCATATTGCTATGTTCAAAGGAATGTAGCGCTTGTACTAGTCTGGAGGGGTGAAAAAAGAGCCTATGCAAGCATATTGCTATGTTCAAAGGAATGTAGCGCTTGTACTAGTCTGGAGAGGTGAAAAAAGAGCCTATATAAGCATATTGCTATGTTCAAAGGAATGTAGCGCCTGTACTAGTCTAGAGGGGTGGAAACAGAGCCTATATAAGCATATTGCTATGTTCAAAGGAATGTAGCGCCTGTACTGGTCTAGAGGGGTGGAAACAGAGCAGTAAGCATATTGTGTGTGTGTAGCGCTTGTACTAGTCTGGAGGGGTGAAAACAGAGCCTATATAAGCTAAATTTGCTATGTTCAAAGGATGTAACCACGTATCAGTGATAAATGATGTGCTTATATGGATTGTATGGTGTGTGAATTAATGATGTGTTATATGGATTGTATGGTGTGTGAATTAATAAATGATGTGTTATATGGATTGTATGGTGTGTGAATTAATAAATGAAGAGCACCCATGTATCAAAGGCATAATGTTCAAAGGAATGTAGCGCTTGTACTGGTCTGGAGGGGTGAAAAAAGAGCCTATATAAGCATATTGCTATGTTCAAAGGAATGTAGCGCTTGTACTATGGTCTGGAGGGGTGGAAAAAGAGTGATAAATGATGTGTTATATGGATGTGTGCATAAATGACTTGTGTGTGAATTAATAAATGATGTGTTATATGGATTGTATGGTGTGTGAAAGGAATAAATGATGTGTTATATGGATTGTATGGTGTGTGAATTCATAAATGATGTGTTATATGGATTGTATGGTGTGTGAATTCATAAATGATGTGTTATATGGATTGTATGGTGTGTGAATTCATAAATGATGTGTTATATGGATTGTATGGTGTGTGAATTCATAAATGATGTGTTATATGGATTGTATGGTGTGTGAATTAATAAATGATGTGTTATATGGATTGTATGGTGTGTGAATTAAATGATGTGTTATATGGATTGTATGGTGTGTGAATTCATAAATGATGTGTTATATGGATTGTATGGTGTGTGAATTCATAAATGATGTGTGAATGGTGTGTGAATTCATAAATGATGTGATTGTATGGTGTGTGAATTAATAAATGATGTGTTATATGATTGTATGGTGTGTGAATTAATAAATGATGTGTTATATGGATTGTATGGTGTGTGAATTCATAAATGATGTGTTATATGATTGTATGGTGTGTGTGTTATATGGATTGTATGGTGTGTGAATTAATAAATGATGTGTTATATGGATTGTATGGTGTGTGAATTCATAAATGATGTGTTATATGGATTGTATGGTGTGTGAATTCATAAATGATGTGTTATATGGATTGTATGGTGTGTGAATTCATAAATGATGTGTTATATGGATTGTATGGTGTGTGAATTCATAAATGATGTGTTATATGGATTGTATGGTGTGTGAATTAATAAATGATGTGTTATATGGATTGTATGGTGTGTGAATTCATAAATGATGTGTTATATGGATTGTATGGTGTGTGAATTAATAAATGATGTGTTATATGGATTGTATGGTGTGTGAATTAATAAATGATGTGTTATATGGATTGTATGGTGTGTGAATTCATAAATGATAAAACTAATTAGTAGACTATGTGTTCTGTGAGTGTGTTTGTGCACAGATTCAGTGCCTTTAAGTTGTGAATAACATTGCTTTCTAAAACTAATTAGTACACTGTGTGTGTTCTGTTTGTGCACAGATTCAGTGCCTTTAAGTTGTGAATAACACTGCTTTCTAAAACTAATTAGTACACTATGTGTTCTGTTTGTTTGTGCACAGATTCAGTGCCTTTAAGTTGTGAATAACACTGCTTTCTAAAACTAATTAGTACACTATGTGTTCTGTTTGTTTGTGCACAGATTCAGTGCCTTTAAGTTGTGAATAACATTGCTTTCTAAAACTAATTAGTACACTATGTGTTCTGTTTGTTTGTGCACAGATTCAGTGCCTTTAAGTTGTGAATAACACTGCTTTCTAAAACTAATTAGTACACTATGTGTTCTGTTTGTTTGTGCACAGATTCAGTGCCTTTAAGTTGTGAATAACAATGCTTTCTAAAACTAATTAGTACACTACATAAAAGGCATATTAATAACATCTAAATATCTAGCTGATAAGAAGAACAAAAGTGTTGCCTTTGGTCGCAGTCTCTGTGTGGCTAAATGTTTCTGGCTAGCATAGCAATCGTTATACATACATAGGCCGGGCTATATGGCATTTAATTTGTGCATAAACTATTGCTTTCTAAAACTAATTAGTACACTGTGTGTTCTGTTTGTTTGTGCACAGATTCAATGCCTTTAAGTTGTGAATAACACTGCTTTCTAAAACTAATTAGTACACTATGTGTTCAGTTTGTTTGTGCACAGATTCAGTGCCTTTAAGTTGTGAATAACACTGCTTTCTAAAACTAATTAGTACACTATGTGTTCAGTTTGTTTGTGCACAGATTCAGTGCCTTTAAGTTGTGAATAACATTGCTTTCTAAAACTAATTAGTAGACTATGTGTTCTGTTTGTTTGTGCACAGATTCAATGCCTTTAAGTTGTGAATAACACTGCTTTCTAAAACTAATTAGTACACTATGTGTTCTGTTTGTTTGTGCACAGATTCAATGCCTTTAAGTTGTGAATAACACTGCTTTCTAAAACTAATTAGTAGACTATGTGTTCCGTTTGTTTGTGCACAGATTCAGTGCCTTTAAGTTGTGAATAACACTGCTTTCTAAAACTAATTAGTAGACTATGTGTTCTTGATTTGTTTGTGCACAGATTCAGTGCCTTTAAGTTGTGAATAACAGCTGCTTTCTAAAACTAATTAGTACACTATGTGTTCGTTTGTTGTTTGTTTGTGCACAGATTCAGTGTTTCCTTTAAGTTGTGAATAACATTGCTTTCTAAAACTAATTAGTAGCACTATGTGTTCTGTTTGTTTGTGCACAGATTCAGTGCCTTTAAGTTGTGATAACATTTATAAAACTAATTAGTACACTATGTGTTCCGTTTGTTTGTGCACAGATTCAGTGCCTTTAAGTTGTGAATAACAGCTGCTTTCTAAAACTATTATTAGTAGATTCAGTGGCCTTTAAGTTGTGAAATAACAGCTGCTTTCTAAACTAATATGTCGGTGTGTTCTGTTTGTGCACAGATTCAATGCCTTTAAGTTGTGAATAACACTGCTTTCTAAAACTAATTAGTACACTATGTGTTCTGTTTGTTTGTGCACAGATTCAGTGCCTTTAAGTTGTGAATAACAATGCTTTCTAAAACTAATTAGTACACTATGTGTTCCGTTTGTTTGTGCACAGATTCAGTGCCTTTAAGTTGTGAATAACATTGCTTTCTAAAACTAATTAGTAGATTCACTATGTGTTCTATGTGTTTGTTTGTGCACAGATTCAGTGCCTTTAAGTTGTGAATAACATTCAGTGCTTTCTAAAACTAATTAGTAGACTATGTGTTCTGTTTGTTTGTGCACAGATTCAGTGCCTTTAAGTTGTGAATAACAATGCTTTCTAAAACTAATTAGTAGACTATGTGTTCAGTTTGTTTGTGCACAGATTCAGTGCCTTTAAGTTGTGAATAACACTGCTTTCTAAAACTAATTAGTAGACTATGTGTTCAGTTTGTTTGTGCACAGATTCAGTGCCTTTAAGTTGTGAATAACATTGCTTTCTAAAACTAATTAGTACACTATGTGTTCCGTTTGTTTGTGCACAGATTCAATGCCTTTAAGTTGTGAATAACACTGCTTTCTAAAACTAATTAGTACACTATGTGTTCCGTTTGTTTGTGCACAGATTCAGTGCCTTTAAGTTGTGAATAACATTGCTTTCTAAAACTAATTAGTACACTATGTGTTCTGTTTGTTTGTGCACAGATTCAGTGCCTTTAAGTTGTGAATAACATTGCTTTCTAAAACTAATTAGTAGACTATGTGTTCTGTTTGTTTGTGCACAGATTCAATGCCTTTAAGTTGTGAATAACATTGCTTTCTAAAACTAATTAGTAGACTATGTGTTCAGTTTGTTTGTGCACAGATTCAGTGCCTTTAAGTTGTGAATAACAATGCTTTCTAAAACTAATTAGTAGACTATGTGTTCAGTTTGTTTGTGCACAGATTCAGTGCCTTTAAGTTGTGAATAACACTGCTTTCTAAAACTAATTAGTAGACTATGTGTTCTGTTTGTTTGTGCACAGATTCAGTGCCTTTAAGTTGTGAATAACATTGCTTTCTAAAACTAATTAGTAGACTATGTGTTCCGTTTGTTTGTGCACAGATTCAGTGCCTTTAAGTTGTGAATAACACTGCTTTCTAA
This sequence comes from Phymorhynchus buccinoides, assembly GCA_017654935.2. Classification (NCBI taxonomy): domain Eukaryota; kingdom Metazoa; phylum Mollusca; class Gastropoda; order Neogastropoda; family Raphitomidae; genus Phymorhynchus; species Phymorhynchus buccinoides. Next base: position 67,362,541 of record CM065684.1, on the reverse strand, counting down.
AACTAATTAGTACACTATGTGTTCTGTTTGTTTGTGCACAGATTCAGTGCCTTTAAGTTGTGAATAACATTGCTTTCTAAAACTAATTAGTATTCACTATGTGTTCCGTTTGTTTGTGCACAGATTCAGTGCCTTTAAGTTGTGAATAACATTGCTTTCTAAAACTAAATAGCCTATTGTAGTTCCTTTTGTTTGTGCAGCAGTTCACTATTAAGATTGTGTGCAGTTCATTTCTAAACTATTATTAGACTTATGTGTTCCGTTTGTTTGTGCACAGATTCAGTGCCTTTAAGTTGTGAATAACATTGCTTTCTAAAACTAATTAGTACACTATGTGTTCTTTCGTTTGTTTGTGCACAGATTCAGTGCCTTTAAGTTGTGAATAACATTGCTTTCTAAAACTAATTAGTACACTATGTGTTCTGTTTGTTTGTGCACAGATTCAGTGCCTTTAAGTTGTGAATAACATTGCTTTCTAAAACTAATTAGTACACTATGTGTTCTGTTTGTTTGTGCACAGATTCAGTGCCTTTAAGTTGTGAATAACACTGCTTTCTAAAACTAATTAGTAGACTATGTGTTCTGTTTGTTTGTGCACAGATTCAGTGCCTTTAAGTTGTGAATAACATTGCTTTCTAAAACTAATTAGTAGACTATGTGTTCTGTTTGTTTGTGCACAGATTCAGTGCCTTTAAGTTGTGAATAACACTGCTTTCTAAAACTAATTAGTACACTATGTGTTCTGTTTGTGCACAGATTCAGTGCCTTTAAGTTGTGAATAAGATTGCTTTCTAAAACTAATTAGTAGACATGTGCTGTTTGTTTGTGCACAGATTCAGTGAAGTTGTGAATAACTTTCTAAAACTAATTAGTAGACTATGTGTTCCGTTTGTTTGTGCACAGATTCAGTGCCTTTAAGTTGTGAATAACACTGCTTTCTAAAACTAATTAGTAGACTATGTGTTCCGTTTGTTTGTGCACAGATTCAGTGCCTTTAAGTTGTGAATAACACTGCTTTCTAAAACTAATTAGTAGACTATGTGTTCCGTTTGTTTGTGCACAGATTCAGTGCCTTTAAGTTGTGAATAACACTGCTTTCTAAAACTAATTAGTACACTATGTGTTCTGTTTGTTTGTGCACAGATTCAGTGCCTTTAAGTTGTGAATAACATTGCTTTCTAAAACTAATTAGTAGACTATTTGTTCTGTTTGTTTGTGCACAGATTCAGTGCCTTTAAGTTGTGAATAACAATGCTTTCTAAAACTAATTAGTACACTATGTGTTCAGTTTGTTTGTGCACAGATTCAGTGCCTTTAAGTTGTGAATAACACTGCTTTCTAAAACTAATTAGTACACTATGTGTTCAGTTTGTTTGTGCACAGATTCAGTGCCTTTAAGTTGTGAATAACACTGCTTTCTAAAACTAATTAGTACACTATGTGTTCTGTTTGTTTGTGCACAGATTCAGTGCCTTTAAGTTGTGAATAACAATGCTTTCTAAAACTAATTAGTACACTATGTGTTCTGTTTGTTTGTGCACAGATTCAGTGCCTTTAAGTTGTGAATAACATTGCTTTCTAAAACTAATTAGTACACTATGTGTTCAGTTTGTTTGTGCACAGATTCAGTGCCTTTAAGTTGTGAATAACAATGCTTTCTAAAACTAATTAGTACACTATGTGTTCAGTTTGTTTGTGCACAGATTCAGTGCCTTTAAGTTGTGAATAACAATGCTTTCTAAAACTAATTAGTACACTATGTGTTCTGTTTGTTTGTGCACAGATTCAGTGCCTTTAAGTTGTGAATAACAATGCTTTCTAAAACTAATTAGTAGACTATGTGTTCCGTTTGTTTGTGCACAGATTCAGTGCCTTTAAGTTGTGAATAACAATGCTTTCTAAAACTAATTAGTAGACTATGTGTTCTGTTTGTTTGTGCACAGATTCAGTGCCTTTAAGTTGTGAATAACATTGCTTTCTAAAACTAATTAGTAGACTATGTGTTCTGTTTGTTTGTGCACAGATTCAGTGCCTTTAAGTTGTGATAAGGTTTTTTTTTTTTTTGTTTGTTTGTGCCCATGCTTACGTTTATAAAACTAATTAGTACACTATGTGTTCCGTTTGTTTGTGCACAGATTCAGTGCCTTTAAGTTGTGAATAACACTGGGCTTTCTAAAACTAATTAGTACACTATGTGTTCCGTTTGTTTGTGCACAGATTCAGTGCCTTTAAGTTGTGAATAACATTGCTTTCTAAAACTAATTAGTACACTATGTGTTCCGTTTGTTTGTGCACAGATTCAGTGCCTTTAAGTTGTGAATAACACTGCTTTCTAAAACTAATTAGTACACTATGTGTTCTGTTTGTGCACAGATTCAGTGCCTTTAAGTTGTGAATAACAGTGCTTTCTAAAACTAATTAGTACACTATGTGTTCCGTTTGTTTGTGCACAGATTCAGTGCCTTTAAGTTGTGAATAACACTGCTTTCTAAAACTAATTAGTACACTATGTGTTCAGTTTGTTTGTGCACAGATTCAGTGCCTTTAAGTTGTGAATAACAATGCTTTCTAAAACTAATTAGTACACTATGTGTTCTGTTTGTTTGTGCACAGATTCAGTGCCTTTAAGTTGTGAATAACATTGCTTTCTAAAACTAATTAGTAGACTATGTGTTCAGTTTGTTTGTGCACAGATTCAGTGCCTTTAAGTTGTGAATAACATTGCTTTCTAAAACTAATTAGTAGACTATGTGTTCAGTTTGTTTGTGCACAGATTCAGTGCCTTTAAGTTGTGAATAACACTGCTTTCTAAAACTAATTAGTACACTATGTGTTCCGTTTGTTTGTGCACAGATTCAGTGCCTTTAAGTTGTGAATAACACTGCTTTCTAAAACTAATTAGTACACTATGTGTTCGTTTTGTTTGTTTGTGCACAGATTCAGTGCCTTTAAGTTGTGAATAACATTGCTTTCTAAAACTAATTAGTACACTATGTGTTCAGTTTGTTTGTGCACAGATTCAGTGCCTTTAAGTTGTGAATAACATTGCTTTCTAAAACTAATTAGTACACTATGTGTTCTGTTTGTTTGTGCACAGATTCAGTGCCTTTAAGTTGTGAATAACACTGCTTTCTAAAACTAATTAGTACACTATGTGTTCTGTTTGTTTGTGCACAGATTCAGTGCCTTTAAGTTGTGAATAACACCTTGCTTTCTAAAACTAATTAGTACACTATGTGTTCAGTTTGTTTGTGCACAGATTCAGTGCCTTTAAGTTGTGAATAACAATGCTTTCTAAAACTAATTAGTACACTATGTGTTCTGTTTGTGCACAGATTCAGTGCCTTTAAGTTGTGAATAACACTGCTTTCTAAAACTAATTAGTACACTATGTGTTCTGTTTGTTTGTGCACAGATTCAGTGCCTTTAAGTTGTGAATAACACTGCTTTCTAAAACTAATTAGTACACTATGTGTTCAGTTTGTTTGTGCACAGATTCAGTGCCTTTAAGTTGTGAATAACACTGCTTTCTAAAACTAATTAGTACACTATGTGTTCAGTTTGTTTGTGCACAGATTCAGTGCCTTTAAGTTGTGAATAACACTGCTTTCTAAAACTAATTAGTACACTATGTGTTCAGTTTGTTTGTGCACAGATTCAGTGCCTTTAAGTTGTGAATAACAATGCTTTCTAAAACTAATTAGTACACTATGTGTAAAGTTTGTTTGTGCACAGATTCAGTGCCTTTAAGTTGTGAATAACATTGCTTTATAAAACTAATTAGTACACTATGTGTTCCGTTTGTTTGTGCACAGATTCAGTGCCTTTAAGTTGTGAATAACACTGCTTTCTAAAACTAATTAGTAGACTATTTGTTCCGTTTGTTTGTGCACAGATTCAGTGCCTTTAAGTTGTGAATAACATTGCTTTCTAAAACTAATTAGTACACTATGTGTTCCGTTTGTTTGTGCACAGATTCAGTGCCTTTAAGTTGTGAATAACATTGCTTTCTAAAACTAATTAGTAGACTATGTGTTCTGTTTGTTTGTGCACAGATTCAGTGCCTTTAAGTTGTGAATAACATTGCTTTCTAAAACTAATTAGTAGACTATGTTGTTGCACAGATTCAGTGCCTTTGTTTGTGCACTATGTGTTCCGTTTGTTTGTGCACAGATTCAGTGCCTTTAAGTTGTGAATAACACTGCTTTCTAAAACTAATTAGTAGACTATGTGTTCTGTTTGTTTGTGCACAGATTCAGTGCCTTTAAGTTGTGAATAACATTGCTTTCTAAAACTAATTAGTACACTATGTGTTCAGTTTGTTTGTGCACAGATTCAATGCCTTTAAGTTGTGAATAACATTTCTAAAACTAATTAGTAGACTATGTGTTCCGTTTGTTTGTGCACAGATTCAGTGCCTTTAAGTTGTGAATAACACTGCTTTCTAAAACTAATTAGTACACTATGTGTTCTGTTTGTTTGTGCACAGATTCAGTGCCTTTAAGTTGTGAATAACACTGCTTTCTAAAACTAATTAGTACACTATGTGTTCAGTTTGTTTGTGCACAGATTCAGTGCCTTTAAGTTGTGAATAACATTGCTTTCTAAAACTAATTAGTAGACTATGTGTTCAGTTTGTTTGTGCACAGATTCAGTGCCTTTAAGTTGTGAATAACAATTGCTTTCTAAAACTAATTAGTAGACTATGTTTGTTCTGCCTTTTTGTTTGTGCACAGATTCAGTGCCTTTAAGTTGTGAATAACAATGCTTTCTAAAACTAATTAGTAGACTATTTGTTCCGTTTGTTTGTGCACAGATTCAATGCCTTTAAGTTGTGAATAACATTGCTTTCTAAAACTAATTAGTACACTATGTGTTCTGTTTGTTTGTGCACAGATTCAGTGCCTTTAAGTTGTGAATAACAATGCTTTCTAAAACTAATTAGTAGACTGTGTGTTCTGTTTGTTTGTGCACAGATTCAGTGCCTTTAAGTTGTGAATAACAATGCTTTCTAAAACTAATTAGTACACTATGTGTTCTGTTTGTTTGTGCACAGATTCAGTGCCTTTAAGTTGTGAATAACAATGCTTTCTAAAACTAATTAGTACACTATGTGTTCCGTTTGTTTGTGCACAGATTCAGTGCCTTTAAGTTGTGAATAACATTGCTTTCTAAAACTAATTAGTACACTATGTGTTCTGTTTGTTTGTGCACAGATTCAGTGCCTTTAAGTTGTGAATAACACTGCTTTCTAAAACTAATTAGTAGACTATGTGTTCCGTTTGTTTGTGCACAGATTCAGTGCCTTTAAGTTGTGAATAACATTGCTTTCTAAAACTAATTAGTAGACTATGTGTTCTGTTTGTGTTTGTGCACAGATTCACTTATGCCTTTAAGTTGTGAATAACATTGCTTTCTAAAACTAATTAGTAGACTATGTGTTCCGTTTGTTTGTGCACAGATTTCTAAGTTGTGAATAAGTGCCTTTACCTAGTTGTGTATTCCAGTACAGCTGCTTTTTCAATTAGATATGTCCTTTGTGTTTCGCGTTTGTGCACTAGATTCAGTGGCCTTTAGATGTTGTGCATAACATTGCTTTCTAAAACTAATTAGTACACTATGTGTTCTGTTTGTGCACAGATTCAGTGCCTTTAAGTTGTGAATAACACTGGCTTTCTAAAACTAATTAGTACACTATGTGTTCCGTTTGTTTGTGCACAGATTCAGTGCCTTTAAGTTGTGAATAACATTGCTTTCTAAAACTAATTAGTACACTATGTGTTCTGTTTGTTTGTGCACAGATTCAGTGCCTTTAAGTTGTGAATAACACTGCTTTCTAAAACTAATTAGTACACTATGTGTTCCGTTTGTTTGTGCACAGATTCAGTGCCTTTAAGTTGTGAATAACATTGCTTTCTAAAACTAATTAGTACACTATGTGTTCCGTTTGTTTGTGCACAGATTCAGTGCCTTTAAGTTGTGAATAACACTGCTTTCTAAAACTAATTAGTAGACTATGTGTTCTGTTTGTTTGTGCACAGATTCAGTGCCTTTAAGTTGTGAATAACAATGCTTTCTAAAACTAATTAGTACACTATGTGTTCTGTTTGTTTGTGCACAGATTCAGTGCCTTTAAGTTGTGAATAACATTGCTTTCTAAAACTAATTAGTACACTATGTGTTCTGTTTGTTTGTGCACAGATTCAGTGCCTTTAAGTTGTGAATAACATTAGTGCTTTCTAAAACTAATTAGTAAACTATTAGTACACTATGTGTTTGTTTGTGCACAGATTCAGTGCCTTTAAGTTGTGAATAACATTGGTTTCTAAAACTAATTAGTACACTATGTGTTCCGTTTGTTTGTGCACAGATTCAGTGCCTTTAAGTTGTGAATAACATTGCTTTCTAAAACTAATTAGTACACTATGTGTTCTGTTTGTTTGTGCACAGATTCAGTGCCTTTAAGTTGTGAATAACATTGCTTTCTAAAACTAATTAGTACACTATGTGTTCTGTTTGTTTGTGCACAGATTCAGTGCCTTTAAGTTGTGAATAACATTGCTTTCTAAAACTAATTAGTAGACTATGTGTTCTGTTTGTTTGTGCACAGATTCAGTGCCTTTAAGTTGTGAATAACATTGCTTTCTAAAACTAATTAGTACACTATGTGTTCTGTTTGTTTGTGCACAGATTCAGTGCCTTTAAGTTGTGAATAACATGTGTTCTGTTTGTTTTGCTTTCTAAAACTAATTAGTACACTATTGTGTTAAGTTTGTTTGTGCACAGATTCAGTGCCTTTAAGTTGTGAATAACAATGCTTTCTAAAACTAATTAGTAGACTATGTGTTCCGTTTGTTTGTGCACAGATTCAGTGCCTTTAAGTTGTGAATAACATTTCTAAAACTAATTAGTAGACTATGTGTTCCGTTTGTTTGTGCACAGATTCAGTGCCTTTAAGTTGTGAATAACACTGCTTTCTAAAACTAATTAGTAGACTATGTGTTCCGTTTGTTTGTGCACAGATTCAGTGCCTTTAAGTTGTGAATAACAATGCTTTCTAAAACTAATTAGTACACTATGTGTTCAGTTTGTTTGTGCACAGATTCAGTGCCTTTAAGTTGTGAATAACACTGCTTTCTAAAACTAATTAGTAGACTATGTGTTCCGTTTGTTTGTGCACAGATTCAGTGCCTTTAATTCAATAACATTGCTTTCTAAAACTAATTAGTAGACTATGTGTTCTGTTTGTTTGTGCACAGATTCAGTGACTTTAAGTTGTGAATAACATTGCTTTCTAAAACTAATTAGTAAACTATGTGTTCCGTTTGTTTGTGCACAGATTCAATGCCTTTAAGTTGTGAATAACAATGCTTTCTAAAACTAATTAGTAGACTATGTGTTCAGTTTGTTTGTGCACAGATTCAGTGCCTTTAAGTTGTGAATAACATTGCTTTCTAAAACTAATTAGTAGACTATGTGTTCCGTTTGTTTGTGCACAGATTCAATGCCTTTAAGTTGTGAATAACATTGCCAGGGTTCGTGGGGTCCTTTCAGGTGCTTTAAAGTGCTGTGAAATTGATCAGTCTTCAAAAGGCCTGTTAAGTCCTTTATATCAGCAAGGAGGTCCTTTCAAATCAGTCAAAGGTCCTTTTAAAATTGGTGCGGTCAGTTTAAATCCTTTAATCGGGCCAAAAAAACAAAACTAAGTACCTTGTCATAAGAAATGAACTCAAAAAAATTATATTAAATGAAATAAAAATTTGCCAAAAATCGATCGCCTTTGTATCTTTTGAGCAGACGATCTAATTTTAATAGTCACTGTAAATCCGGTCACGTGCGCGAGATTCGGCGAGATATCTTATGCGCCATGTTGAAATTCTTCGCACATGCGGCTGCTTCAGTGCTTGTTTTCAAGTAAAAAGTGTAAAAATGCCTGGAAAGTGTTCGTTTTCAGGATCGTTGGCTGAGAGAAGACATTTATAAGGACTGGGTCCGAAAAGTGATGGACAACAAACATGCAGTTCGTTGTGCATATTGTGAAAAAAACATCAACATCTTGTCAATGGGAGAGTCGGTGCTGAAACAACACGCAAAGACTGAAAATCACAAAGAAAGCTGAAAGAAGGCACAAGGCGGAATCGAGGTGCAATGTGACCGACTTTTTTTGCAAGCAGCAAATGAATCTAACAACAAATGAATCTGCTCAGCAAAAAAAAAATAAATAAATAAAATTAAAAAAAATCTGCTCAGCTACAATCGTCGGCGACTGGCTCTGCGCCCACCACGTCTGCAAGTACAACTACAAACAAGGTTTAAATAGGTCCTTTAAAAAAATTTGCTGGTCCTTTAAAGGTCCTTTTAAGGTCCTTTTTTTGCACTCTTCCAAGTCCCCACGAACCATGATTGCTTTCTAAAACTAATTAGTAGACTATGTGTTCCGTTTGTTTGTGCACAGATTCAATGCCTTTAAGTTGTGAATAACATTGCTTTCTAAAACTAATTAGTAGACTATGTGTTCTGTTTGTGCACAGATTCAGTGCCTTTAAGTTGTGAATAACATTGCTTTCTAAAACTAATTAGTACACTATGTGTTCTGTTTGTTTGTGCAGATTCAGTGCCTTTAAGTTGTGAATAACAATGCTTTCTAAAACTAATTAGTACACTATGTGTTAGTTTGTTTGTGCACAGATTCAGTGCCTTTAAGTTGTGAATAACTGCTTTCTAAAACTAATTAGTACACTATGTGTTCTGTTTGTTTGTGCACAGATTCAGTGCCTTTAAGTTGTGAATAACATTGCTTTCTAAAACTAATTAGTACTATTTGTTCTGTTTGTTTGTGCACAGATTCAGTGCCTTTAAGTTGTGAATAACATTGCTTTCTAAAACTAATTAGTACACTATGTGTTCTGTTTGTTTGTGCACAGATTCAGTGCCTTTAAGTTGTGAATAACACTGCTTTCTAAAACTAATTAGTAGACTAGTGCACAGATTCAGTGCCTTTAAGTTGTGTGCTTTCTAAAACTAATTAGTACACTATGTGTTCCGTTTGTTTGTGCACAGATTCAGTGCCTTTAAGTTGTGAATAACACTGCTTTCTAAAACTAATTAGTACACTATGTGTTCCGTTTGTTTGTGCACAGATTCAGTGCCTTTAAGTTGTGAATAACATTGCTTTCTAAAACTAATTAGTAGACTATGTGTTCTGTTTGTTTGTGCACAGATTCAGTGCCTTTAAGTTGTGAATAACACTGCTTTCTAAAACTAATTAGTACACTATGTGTTCCGTTTGTTTGTGCACAGATTCAGTGCCTTTAAGTTGTGAATAACATTGCTTTCTAAAACTAATTAGTACACTATGTGTTCTGTTTGTTTGTGCACAGATTCAGTGCCTTTAAGTTGTGAATAACACTGCTTTCTAAAACTAATTAGTACACTATGTGTTCCGTTTGTTTGTGCACAGATTCAGTGCCTTTAAGTTGTGAATAACACTGCACGAGACTGCTTTCTAAAACTAATTAGTACACTATGTGTTCAGTTTGTTTGTGCACAGATTCAGTGCCTTTAAGTTGTGAATAACACTGCTTTCTAAAACTAATTAGTACACTATGTGTTCAGTTTGTTTGTGCACAGATTCAGTGCCTTTAAGTTGTGAATAACACTGCTTTCTAAAACTAATTAGTAGACTATGTGTTCCGTTTGTTTGTGCACAGATTCAGTGCCTTTAAGTTGTGAATAACACTGCTTTCTAAAACTAATTAGTACACTATGTGTTCCGTTTGTTTGTGCACAGATTCAGTGCCTTTAAGTTGTGAATAACACTGCTTTCTAAAACTAATTAGTACACTATGTGTTCCGTTTGTTTGTGCACAGATTCAGTGCCTTTAAGTTGTGAATAACATAACACTAAAACTTTCTAAAACTAATTAGTAGACTATGTGTTCCGTTTGTTTGTGCACAGATTCAATGCCTTTAAGTTGTGAATAACACTGCTTTCTAAAACTAATTAGTAGACTATTTGTTCCGTTTGTTTGTGCACAGATTCAGTGCCTTTAAGTTGTGAATAACATTGCTTTCTAAAACTAATTAGTACACTATGTGTTCAGTTTGTTTGTGCACAGATTCAGTGCCTTTAAGTTGTGAATAACAATGCTTTCTAAAACTAATTAGTACACTATGTGTTCCGTTTGTTTGTGCACAGATTCAGTGCCTTTAAGTTGTGAATAACATTTATAAAACTAATTAATAATAATAACAGGGGATAGATTCAATGCCTTTAACATAACATTGCTTTATAAAACTAATAGTAGACACGCGTTTCCGTTGTTTGTGTCATCAAATTCAGTGCCTCTTAAGTTGTGAATACTGCCCCTATATTAGTACACTATGTTCGCATTTGTTTTGTGCTATCAGATCTAGTGCCTTTAAGTGTTGTATAACCAAAAACTTTCTTAAAAACAAATATACAACATTTTCGTTAGTTTGTGGGGCAGCTTTAAATTACTTTGTGTTTCCAATTATGCACAGTATTCAGTGGGCCTTTAAGTTGTGCACAGAGCATTTATTGATAAACATAATAATATTATCCATATTTAATACAATATAAACAGGCGGCGCAAAACGCTCAACATTTAAAACCTAAGAAATACAAAAATTTTTTTTTGAAATATAAAAACAGAAACAACCATATAGTTATACATCATAATTAAGTCACACATGAATAAACCACAAATTGACTAAAAAAATTTATCAATTAAGAAATATAAAGCATCCGCACGTCACACGAGAAATCAATGGGTAAATATACAACTTTTAAAGATATGACTGCACAGAAACAACCATACAATAATAACATACGGTTACACTTACACGCCAACATCCACACCCACAGGCACACACGCACTAACACCCACAACTGGTTGCACCACAGTCAACACGCACACACACGCACACACACCCTACTGGTACACTATGTGTTCCTGTTGGTTTGTGCACAGATTCTTAGATTGCCCCTTTTCAAGAATAAACAAAACTATTAGTACAACCTATGTGTTCTGTTTTTGTTTGTGCACAGATTCAGTGCCTTTAAGTTGTGAATAACATTTCTAAAACTAATTAGTACACTATGTGTTCTGTTTGTTTGTGCACAGATTCAATGCCTTTAAGTTGTGAATAACATTGCTTTCTAAAACTAATTAGTAGACTATTTGTTCCGTTTGTTTGTGCACAGATTCAGTGGTTCACCAGCTACAGCCGCATTCTGGCCAACTACATGAGGACCATCGGAGAGGCCGGGGGACTGGACCTCACTCAGGACCTGAACCCGCCAAAGTCTCTGTACATCGAGGTAGGCATGGTGTACCTTGAGGTAGGCATGGTGTACCTTGAGGTAGGCATGGTGTACCTCGAGGTAGGCAGATTGTGTACATTGAGGTAGGCATGGTGTACATTGAGGTAGGCATGAGGCCAGGCATGGTGTACATTCTGTACATTGAAGTAGGCATGGTGTACATCGAGGTAGGCATGAGGCAGGCATGGTGTACATTCTGTACATTGAAGTAGGCATGGTGTACATCGAGGTAGGCATGGTGTACCTTGATGTAGGCATGGTGTACCTTGATGTAGGCATGGTGTACCTCGAGGTAGGCAGATTGTGTACATTGAGGTAGGCATGGTGTACATTGAGGTAGGCATGAGGCAGGCATGGTGTACATTCTGTACATTGAAGTAGGCATGGTGTACATCGAGGTAGGCATGGTGTACATTGAGGTAGGCATGGCGTACATTGAGATAGGGCATGGTGTATGAGGTAGGCATGGTGTACATTGAGGTAGGCATGGTCAGACCTGTTTACCCTCCCGGTTTTGCCGGAATTATCCCGGGAATTTGCAAAAAAATTTTGGGTAAAATATTAGTAAATTCCGGGTGAACGCTGAAAAATCCTGGGATTTCGAAGAAAAAAAAAACCGTCTATTATTTGTTTCCGATTTGTATGAAAAGACGCAAGGGTTGAACCGAAACCTTGGAGTTCTGAAACACGATTTTTCATTGGTCCGGGCACCCCCCTCAACCAATGATAGCATTTCTTGTTGGCAGAGATTGTAGTTTTGCGAGCCAAGCACAAGTCGTCAGGCAAGTCAACCGCAAGCGCCAGAAATCTTTGACAAACGACAGCAGTGATAGGGTGAAACGGCCAAAAGTGAAGCAGAAGTTTTTCTCAAAAGTATTTGAAAGTGCCATGAATAACAAGTTTTTTTCGCATTTGGGAGACGAGCATGCCACACTGCAAGTACTGCAACGTGGACTTCAAAATTTTTGCATGGCGGCATAAGCGACATTGCAATGTGAATTTTGTTTGTTCCCCTCAAATTCCGGGTTTTTTCTGTGGCAAATTCCAGGTTTGTTCATTATAAGGGTAAACAGGGTCTTGCATTTTGTGCACCATTCTGTACATTGGAGGTAGGCATGGGTGTACACATTGAGGTAGGCATGGTGCACATTGAGGTAGACCATGTGTACGTTGAGGTAGGGCATGGTGGCCACAACTGGGGGGGGGTACATCATGGTGCGTACACTTGGGGTGAGCAGGGGTAAAGCCAATGGTGGCAACCATTTGACTAGGGAGGTAGGACATTGTGTACATTGAGTGGTAGGGCATGGTGTGGGTTAACATTGAGGGTAAAGGCATGGTGCACATTGAGGTAAGGCGTGGTGGCTTTACACATCGGGGTGCCCATTGGGGGTGGAGTGCTTAATGCAACATCAGGGGTGCCCATTGGTGGTGCTTACACATCGGGGCCTCTATGTGCCCATTGGGTGGTGCGTTACACAACATCAGGTGTGGGCCCATTGGTGGTGCTTTTTTTAACACATCAAGTTCTTTTTATTTTTTTTTCTTGGTAGTTCCTGGGCAGGGTTGTGCAACCTCTAATGGTTAATTGAATGAACAATTTTGGGGTTGGTTTTTTTGTATTTTCAAGTGTGTTTGGGTTTTTTGATAGGTATGGCTGTGTAAACCCTTGATTCGATTTTCATTGTTATTTTCATTTCATGTTCGGTTGGGGTTTTGTCCCACAGGTGCGTTGTGTGAGAGACCATGGAGAGTTTGAGACACAAGACGGAGACATCATCGTCCTGAGGAAGAACAGCCAGGTAGGCATTTGTTGGTGCTGTATAGTGTGTGTCTGTCTGTCTGTCCCCTGACGGACCATCATCGTCCTGAGTTAGAACAGCCAGGTAGGAATTTGTTGGTGGCTGTATAGGTGTGTATTCTGTATGTCTGTCCTGTCTGGAGACATCGTCTTGAGGAAGAACAGCCAGGTAGGAATTTGTTGGTGCTGTATAGTGTGTATTTGTATGTCTGAGGAGACGGATCATACGTCCTTGAGGAAGAAAAGAAAAAAAAAAAAAGCCAGGTACAGGAACTTAGGATTTTGTTGGTGCTGTATAGTGTCTGTCTGTCTGTCTGAGACATCATCATCCTGAGTTTTTTAGAAAATCAGCCAGGTAGGGAATTTATTGGTGCTGTATAGTGTCTGTCTGTCTGTCCCCCCTGTCCTGAGAGCATTCGTCCTGAGTTAGAACAGCCCAGGTAGGAATTCTATTGGTGCTGTATAGTGTCTGTCTGTCCTGGTCTATGTTTGTCTCTGTCTGTCTGAGAACATCATCCCTGAGTTAGAAAACCGCCAGGTAGGATTGTGTTGTGTGCTTGTGTAGTGTGTTCCTGTTCCCTGTCTGTGTGGGTCGTTGGACCACCCTGTACTCTTGTTGGTGCCTGTCTGTCTATCTGGTGTGTCCCTGTCTGAATTGATCCTTTTGTTGCCGGTGTCCCCCCCTGTCCTGTCTGTATGTGTTATCTTTGTGCCTGTGTCTGTTGTCTGTATGTGTATCTTTGTGCCTGTCTGTCTGTGTCTGTATGTGTATCTTTGTGCCTGTTGTCTGGGGTGTCTGTCTGTATCTTTGTGGCCTTGTTATGTCCCTATGTCTGATGTATCTGTGGGTGCTTCCTGTCCTGTCTGTGTCCCCCCTGATGCTATCTTTGTGGAGTCTTGGTGTGGTTCTTTGTGTCTGTTGATCCTCTGTGGTCTGATGTATCCTTTGTTGCCTGTCTTGTCTGTATACACCTGGAATGTATCTTTGGTGCCCCCTGTCTAGTCCTTGGTGTCTGATGTATCTTTGTGCCTGTTCCCCTGTCTGTATCCCTGAATGTAAATCTTTGTGCCTGGTCTGTCTGGTATCTGATGTATCTTTGTGCCTGTCCACTGTCTGTATCTGATGTATCTTTGTGCCTGTCTGTCTGTATCTGAGTTGTATCTGTTGTGCCTGTCTGTCTGTCCCCTCTGATGTATCTTTGTGCCTGTCTGTCTGTATCTGATGTATCTTTGTGCCTGTCTGTCTGTATCTGATGTATCTTTGTGCCTGTCTGTCTGTATCTGATGTATCTTTGTGCCTGTCTGTCTGTATCTTTGTGCCTGTCTGTCTGTGTGTCTGATGTATCTTTGTGTGGCCCCTGTCCTTGTACCCTGTGTCTGTATGTGTATCTTTTGGTGCACTTGTTCCCCTGTCTGTGTCTGATTGTATCTTTGTGCTTGTCTGTCTTGTTATCTTTTGTGCCTGTCTGTTTCCCCCCCTGGTGTATCTTTGTGCCTGTCTGTCTGGTGTGTCCCCCCTGATGTATCTTTGTGCCTGTTCCTGTCTGTTGGTCTGATGTATCTTTGTGCCTGTCTGTCTGTGTCTTGTAATGTATCTTTGTGCCTGTGGGTTTGTAATGTATGTATCTTTGTTGCATGTCTGTCTGTATGGTGTATATTTGGTGGGTTATGTCACTGTCTGTTGTCCTAGTATGTATCTGTGCCTGTCTGTCTGTGTCTGTAAATGTGTATCCTTTTGTGCCTGGTCCCCCCCCTGTCTGGGTGGTCCCCCTTGTATGTAATCTGTGCCTGTCTGTGTTGGTGTATCTTTGTGCCTGTGTCTGTGTCTGTATGGTGTATCTTTGTGTCTGTATGTATCTGTGTCCTGTTCTGTTATGTTTTTGTATCTTTGTGCCTGTCCTTGTTCTGTGTTCCCCCTGTATGTGTATCTTTGTGTCCTGCTGTCTGTATGTGTATCTTTGTGCCTGTCTGTCTGTGTCTGTATGTATCTTTGTGCCTGTCTTTGTGTGTATGCATTGTATCCTTTGTGCCTGTCCCCTGTCTGGTTGTCTGGTATGGTTGGTATCTTTTGTGTCCCCCTTGGTTTGCCTGGTGGTTCCCTGTGTGTGTATCCGTGTGCATGTGCGCGCGTGTGTGCGTGGTCGTATGTTGTATCTTTGTGTGTCTTTGTGTGTTCTTTGTGTCTGTTGTTGTGCATTGTTTCCCCTGTCCCCCTATGCCCAAATAACATTCCGACAGTGCCCAAACACCCTGGATGGTTCAGTTTTGTGAAACCCCCGTAACCGGCAGCAGTCCACTAGGGAGCCCCCTATCTTAGTAGCTATGTTTGTGGGTGGTCAAGAGGGGCAACCAGCAGAGGAAGATACACTGCACTGCTTTGCTGATGGGTCCCCCCACTTCAGTGGAGGCCTGTTGTGATCTAACATATGCAGGACACCACCTAGTGCCAGGCCTCAATTTTGTGTTCCCTAAAAAAAATTGTTTTAAATTAGTGTCCCTAAATAAAATAAAATCGAGTCCTTAGGGCTAAGATTAAATGTTACTCATTTCTAGATATGTTGTGTATTTAACACAAAGGGCTTAGATTAATTAACTCCCATTTTTTTTCTCGTATAGTTTTGTGTATTTAACACAACAGAAAATTCCCAAGTTCTTGTTTTTGTTTGTGGTTTGTCGTTGTCTCTCCACCATTGTTGATGTGTACTGTGTGGGTGGGTGGGGGTTCGTCATAAAGGCCGAGCCCACCCCCCCCCCCCCCCCACATTCCGTTTTTTAAGAATGAGATGCTTTGCTTGTCTCACTTTGGTTCTCCTGACCCACGCATTTGCTAGGTGAATGGTATCGTAATCAACTTTTTGGTGGAGCGGGAATTAATTAAAAAAGAGAGAATAATTTACCCTTTGTTCAATTTCGTCATCTCCTCATTCTTGGCCTCACTATTTCATGTTTTTTTTTGTATGCCCATTTTTTTAATTACTGTTTTTGTATTTTTTATTGCAATTTTTTGTTAACTTAGAAAATAAAATAACGTTTTTTTTAAAACATTTGTTTTGAAATCCATCGTTAGTATTTAAACTGCAAATGTACAAATGTGCAAGCAGCAGTTTACCCCCTGGGCTTCACCCCCAACCCCCCTGGCCCCAGGTATAATTGTAAATTTGTTCAATCTACTTTAACCATACTGTATCCAACACCCTAAAAACAACTGCAGATTAGCAAAAACCAATCGACCTGGAGCTTTTATACCATAGCATTATAGAAAAACGAAAGTAGCCCATCGACCTTGACCCTATTCTGGATATGGCCGGGGGGTTGCTCCCCCTGCCTCCAATAGTGGCTAGTCGTCCAATGAGATACTACTTCCATCATTCTCTATTTTCCAGCGCCATTGTTCAAGACCTGGATTGCCATGCTCAATGAATTTTTCCGTTCTATTTTCTTCCTTTTGGTGGGTTTGTTTCCATTCTCTTTCTCTTTCGAGAAATTTCCCTTAGTTCTTTGTGAACGTTTTGGTGTATTTTTCAGTGCGATAGTGTTTTCTTTTCGCGGAATTTTCCCGCCTCGTTGTGTTTGAGAAACATTTTTTTTGGTGGAGTACACACAGGTCGTGTTCTCTTCGTGTTGTGGTTTAGCCAACATGGCTTCCCCCCCCCCCCCCATCTCCCATCTCGGTTTCTCAAACTACTACTCTCCCGTTCCTACGGTTGTTCTGTCCTAGGGATGAACAAGGTCGTTTCGTGTCCATCCACCCCTACTGAACTATCCAAAGAGAAATTTTCTTTCTACCAAAAAGTAAAAAATCGTCCCAAACGAAAGTTTCGAAATCTTCCAAGTCAGCCATCGTCTAAGCACGTTGATTCGGTTTTCAAACTTCCTGACTCGTTCGGATTTTGGCGAGACCCACTCGGCTGTTTCGGGTTCCACCTCTCATGCAGAGGTTAATTCTATCCTTGAATCGTTCATGCAGCGTCTTGACTCCTCAGGCCTCATAATTGGCCCAGTCAATACAACTCAGTCCGCGGATTATTTCTCCGGAACTTCACGTCAGGATGTGGTTTATCCTGTTGTTTCGTCGTGTGTCTCGTCTTCGATCTTTGTCTCCCACCACACTATGTTGCACAGGGTTTTGTTTCCAGGGATCCTCTGTCAACCAAGTCTGTCCACGTCCCCCATGGACTTCAGGAGGGATGGATTTCTTCCTTCTGAGTTCCGCCAGTGCCCCCAGGCCCAGGCCCCACCCACAAACTCAAAGAAGTCGCTCTCTGAGCGGTAACGGTACAGGTACTTTGGCCCAGAGCCCGCAGGAGCTCTCTGGATGACCTCGCTTTCTCACGCCTTCGAAGAAACGCTTTTGTACGGTTACGGTCATTAGCTGAGCGAGGGTATTCTCGGGACACGGGTCGGTGAACTTGTATTTTTCAGACCGTGGCAAGGGCCGGGGTTGGGACTAGGTATCCCCCGATCGCCTGAAGGCCACTGGCTTGAGCCCAGAACCTCCATGGAGGGGTGATGGGGCCAAACGGCAAGCTTCTGTTGACCGGGGGGAAGACCTCGGGTCACGAAAGCGAATTTTCCTGGTGACCGTCTGGACGAGGACAGCACCGATCGACGGCCATCAGTCTCTACGGGCTATGTGCCACGGGTCCGGTTGGAACCGGCCCGGACTGAAATGAAGAGCTTCCAGCAAGCTGGGCCATCCGTTTCGGAAGGCCCGTTCCGTCTGCCCGTTGCCCACCGGAATAACCGGTGGTTCAACGGGGTAAATGGCACCGGTTCCCCCCCCCGCCAGTCCGTACGGCTTTTGACCGACGGCACGGGGGCCCACTGTACGGTTGTCATGGTGACGGTCCATACCGTCCTAGCCGTTTGGAGTCGGACTTTGGCTCATCTTCGGATTCTGACCCAGCCAGCCGGGCGCCACCCCGCCCTCTTTTCAGGGTTTGACCGTAAGGTAGTTGTATGCTGAGGTTCAACAACAACAACATACAGTTATACAAGTATTTATACGGCGCTGAATCTTGATAGAAATCAAATCAAAAAGCGAAACGCACACACACGTTAGCATTCAAAGCGCATTCAAATACAAACGCAATACAACGCGAACACACACAGATAACATAAATGGAATATAGCAGAAAACAGACCTAATGGCAAGAGAGAAGAGAAGGATAAAAAAGAGAGGGAGCTTTAATGACGGGGGGGGGGAACAGGTGTTTTTTGAGGTTAGCTTTGAAAGCAGAGAGAGTCGAGGGTCGCTGATCGGGAGGGAGAGAGGAAGTTTGCTTTGTTCCAGGAGGTCCGGGTCCTGGAGTTACACGCAAAAGAGCCCCTCCGACCCAAGGTCAACAAGCGCCTTCGGTCGGCGGCTGCTCAGTTTGCCGCACTCGGGTGATGGGTTCGGAAGGACCCGGAACGATTCAATCGCCCACTCAAACCCTAGAACTACAGGCTCAAGCCCCGGATGTATCAGGTCAAAACTTGCCTTTACATCCTTAGTGGGGTATGCGCCCTGATGTAGCGCCGCGCATTGCTACACTATCACTGGATCTGTTTGCTCCCCCCTCAGTCCACTGACAGATCAGTCGGCTCGTTTCAACCAGGGAAAAGGAAGTTCTGTTCCTCCAAGTCAACCAAAGCTTCTGGAAGTGAATCTGTTCCGTCAAAGCGGATCAGAACCGTTTTCTCTTGGCCGGTCTAACCTAGGTCCAGAGAAGAAGTCCACTGCAGTGGGCGCATTCACGGTGTCCAGCGTTCAAGACCCGTCCTAGGCCTTCATGAAGATTACCCTACCCTTTGCCTCATTTTCCAAGCCATCAAAGGTGGAAGCTGATCGCTTAAGCAGTGTGATTGCGCCAACCTACAGTCTTTCAACATAAAGGCTCCTCCGGTTTTGGGCAGGCAGTATTGGAAAAACTTCCCTTCCTGTACAGAAAGCCTCTTCAAGGCGTGCGGGGTTTTTTGCAACCCTCGTCCTAGTTTTCCAGAGAAACACCCGTTGGCCAAGAGAGCTACTGGCTAGACTAGCATGTTTACCATTTCCGGGGTTAGTTTAGCCGGAAGATTAATATTCTGGAAATTTTGCTAAAGATTCGCTGGGGCGGTAAATATAGTTAAATTCCCGGGTGAAACGGCTGAAAATTTCGCGGATTTGCTGAATAAAACCGTCCTTATTATTTGTTTTTCCGAATTCGTGAAGAGGAAAAGACGCATAGAGGTTGACCAAAAATAACCGTGTAACCTAACACGCTAGAAAAAAAATCAGAAAAAGAGCGGGTTGTTGTGATTGACGTCACTACTATGTGCATCATAAATGTTTAGTGAGATTGACGTCACTGCCTTAAATGCTGCAACTTTTCGTCATTCCGGTTAAAGGGGTTGAAATAATGTTTTTAATTTTGGTCGATTCCCTATTTCGGGACTGAGCAAATGGCCGGCCCAGAAAAACTTTTACCCTGTCGATTCCCTGAAGAGCCGTTTTCCAGGCAGTTTTTGTAATGGGGGTAAAAGAGATTGTAATTAGGTGCTTGAAAATGAGTCCCAATTTTAGATTATATTATCACTGGAAAATACGATGATGGTGAGAAAATTTTGAAAGTTTTTTTTTTTTTTTTTTTTTTCAACGGAAAATGAAGTCAAAAATTTTGATCGCGATGGGGCCCCGGGCCGGGGGGGGGGGGGGGGAGTTGCCCCAAAACTTGGCAATCCCGCCCCGGTCTGGCCGGCCCGGAAGTGATTTTTTTTTTTCCCTCTGTTTCCCCAAACTCGTGGACATTTCCAGGTATTTTGCTTTTTCAGCTTGTTTATTACTAAAATTGACAAGAATTAGTGACTGAATGTTACTAATAAAAACTTTTCTGGCAAAATTGAGCCAAGAAATCATCACAATATTGAAAATCGACGCCGCTGTGCGCGGAAAGGAGAATAAGAAACAAGAAAACCGCTTATCGCGAGTTGTGTACAGATCATGTGAATCCGGTGTTTTGTTCTCAAATTTCCGGGGTTTTTTGTGGCAAATTCCAGGGTTATAAGGGTAAACAGGTCTGATCTGGGAGATCCTCTCCCTCCCAGTGGATTTTCGGATTTTGAATCCGTCAATGAACCGGCCATTGGTGTGGCT
>CM065684.1:67306761-67341776 GCA_017654935.2 Phymorhynchus buccinoides | reverse complement strand
TAGCGTTGTATTGGAGTTTTTTAGGGCGAATGTAGGTGAAGTAGAAAGCTCTACTTTCAATCATTTTTATAAAGAACAAACATGTTCTATGTTATTGTTTTTTGTGTAAAAGAGTTATTTTTAGAACTACAGCCGTACTTTAAATTCATGACCATTTTGTAAACTTTTAAAACATGCATTCGACAATAACACTTTAATATTTTAAAGCAATACGGTGAATTGTTTCAAAGAAAAGAGCGAAACAGGTTGTTCTTTCCGTCATCACATCATCATCTGACTTTCCTGTATAACTTCATCAACGGGTACTTCCCTGCAATAGAGGTGGACAACTTCATCACTCCTGCCAGAAAAAAGAGGCCAGTCAGACAAACAAAATCTGAAAGAAGTCAGTCTCAAAACATAGTGCAGTTTGCAAAGAGGGAGAAGTCGGAAGTCAACTATCCCGACGCCCGGGGGGCTATGAGACAGTCGCAAGTTCACGAAATACAGAAAAAGTCTAGGAGAAACAGTTTCTTCCCGCGAACTGTGTGAGACTGGAACATCCTCAATGAAGACCCTGTGTGAGCTGAGACGATCGAGGCCTTCAAGAACCGCCTCTCGTCTCCAACATCCTCAATGAAGAGATCGTGGGAGCTGAGACAATTGTGGCCTTCAAGAATCGCCTCAATCAAGAGACCGTGCGAGCTGAGACGATCGTGGCCTTCAAGAACCGCCTCAATGAAGAGACCGTGGGAGCTGAGACGATCGTGGCCTTCAAGAACTGCCTCTCGTCTCCAGCATCCTCAATGAAGAGACCGTGCGAGCTGAGACGATCGAGGCCTTCAAGAACCGCCTCTCGTCTCCAACAACAAATCATTGAAAGTTTTTTTGTTAATATTTTTTTAATATATATTGTTTTTTTGTAATTTATTTATTTATTTTATTGTGCTCTCCCCAAGTCTTCCGCTGGCGTTTAAACCAGAATTGGGTGTCTGTCAACACTACCTGATGCAGATGCAGATTCTCGTACAGGCCCTCCGGGGGTGGGAGGGGCTTACGGAGAGTATCCCAACAGCCTCCTAAAGTCCAACCACACGTCCTTGTCGTAGGAGGCGGGCAACAGGCTTAGGCTGGCTTATGTGGTTATGGCCCTCACCGTGGGGATACCGGGGGGGTCTTTCAAGCAGAAATAGTTCCCCCTTCTTCTGGAAAGTTCTATGCTAGTAACTTCCCCTACTCTAATCACTCTCTTTGACTCTGTCCTTTTCCTCTTCTTTTGCTTTCTGGCGTCTACTTTTTTCTGCCTTATTTGTCCATTCACCTGCATTTTTTCTATAAAACCCTTCCACGTTTTTCCTTTTTACAATTTATGACATGCCAGGTTTTTTTATTTTATTGTACACTGGCATCCACACGTGATACTTGCGCACTTGAGTGGGCACCTGTTGTCCATTCTGCAGTGCATATTTGCCTATATGGCCTTTTATGTATTTTAGCTTACTAGTATGTATTTGTTATCCTTTTTTTTACTGTTTTTTTTAACCTGGATCCGATAAATGAGAGTAGTAGTGGCTCCACGTTTCCAGCAACTGTGTGGACTTATGTGCTAAAGGGTATAATGATGGAAGTGTCATGTTATGAATTGTACTACATGTTTTTGTTTTCAGGTTTTGTACTTTGTTAAGATAACAGTTGATATTGAGATTCTTGGATTTGTGTTTTGCTATGCGTGGTAGAATTTTTATGTGGTGACAGTCCTGAGATAACCATAGCTGTTGACGGGACTATAACAGACTAACTAACTAACTTCTCCTACAGGCGAAAATGTGGATTTTGCCTTAGAGGTTTGATGCTATGTACTGAGGGGATTTCCTAACAGATGCAGAATTCTTACTGCCCAGATGATCAGCTCAAAACGTGGAAATGGGAGGGGCAGAATGGAGGGAGTGGAGGTACAAGGACAAGGACAGGGGTTAGGGAAGGGGGGGGGGGGGGATTAGAAAGTTTACAGCAAAACGGTGATAGTACTAGCTTGAACATGATATAAGACTTCAATTGCCCTTTATTTTGATATGTTGTCAACATGATTGTAACACATTTGTTTTACAGTAGAAGCTAGTCTGTTTTGTTATTCAGTGATTCACATACACAGAAAGAGAAAAGCTTGCATTCACTGATTCAGATTCAGTTGACCCATTGTCTCTTTTCAGGAGGACTGCATCCGGCAAGTGTTGGAAGAAATGCGCTCCTTGTTTGAGCAAAATCAGCGGGACACGTAAGTGAGCATTGATTTCATTGTAATGTTTATCATCAGCCTTCTATGTCTTCCTAAATAAAATTAGACTCTCTTTCTAACCTCTCCCATCTACTCCCCCTCACCACCCCCTCCCTTTACAAGCAAATTAAAAATGTACAATAGATTCAGTTTTGATTTTTCAAAGAAAAGCTGAAGAGAATTAGAAAAGAAGGAAGGAAAGCTAGGGTTAGGCTAGCCATGCAAATTGTTACTGTACAGTGTTATTGTCATACCTGCCAACCCTCCCGGTAAATCTGGGAGCTTCCCGGATTTTGTCACCTCTCCCGGTCTTCCCGGAATTCACGTGAAACTCCCGGATTTTCGAAATTTCCAGCTTAGATGACCTCAGAAACGAGTGTTATGAAACCCAAAAACTGAAACTGGGTTTCAGGATGCTTCGCGGAGCAGAGTTCGTACTGCGCATGTCAGAAGCGGGGGCTACTTCCTCCTGCAATCCTTTGTTTGGCGGTCTTTAGGCCTGTCTCATGCCGCCATTGAAGTAACCTCGCCACGATGCCGAAGGCAAAGGAGAAGACGAAGAAATGGAACTTTAACTTAGAATGACTTCAGTGAGCTGGGGGCTAGTTTTCACATTTACATGGATGCATCTGCTTCCGTTTGGGGACGGAATCCATTTTTTCTATATTGCCCAAAACGGAAGTTCCGTTTTTTCAAATCAATTTGCAAAAAAACCCACACAAAACACCCGTGTTGAATACCGAGATCGATGATTTGAGCGATTTAAAACGAAAATATATAGTTCTATGCCTTGGAATGCCTCCCTTCTCCTTTAATTTATGAATTATTGTCAGCGTCGCCCCTGGACCCCAACTTCAGTTTTTTTCCATTTCAGCCAGATGCACCCATGCATTTAAGAGAATTCAGCTTCAGGGGGATGCGCCCCCTGACCCCCGCTCTCGGAGGGGGAATACTCCCCCCTCCCAACCCCCCCCCCCCCTCCAGGATTTTGTTTGGGAAAAGTTGGCAGCTATGTATTGTTTATCATGTCTGTTTATAGAGGTGAGGAGGTTAGCATAGATTTTGATCATAAAAGGACATTTAAGTAATTATATAATTATTCAGTTTTGGTCTAGTACTTCCTTTCCTTTTCCTTTAGTCCCTTGACCGCTGTGGTCATTGGGGGGATTGATGGGCAGCAGCAGCAGACAACATTCTCCAGTTCTGCCTCTGGTGGGCGACCAGAATCAGGTCATTCATGTTCATGTTGGTCCATTCTTTGATATTGTCGACCCAGTTCTTCTTTTGTCGGCCGCGACGGCGGCCCCCTTCCACGGTTCCCTGGAGAATGGTCTTCGACAAGGATTCGTGACGGTTGACGTGGCCAAACCAGATGAGCTTGCGACGTTTAACTGTCGTCAAAAGGTGTTCTTGTGGCCCAACCAGCTCTGCGATCTTGTTGCGGACATATTCATTTGTTTTGCGTTCTAGGTATGTAATGCCCAGCAGTTTTCTCAGGCATTTTGTTTCAAAAGCTTTGAATTTTTCTCTCGGAGTCAGCCAGCAGAGTCCATGTTTCACACCCGTAGAGAAAGATGGTGATTACGAGTGACTGGTAGAGTCTGTACTTTGTAGTGAAGCTGATATGTTGCTTTTCCAAATTCTGCTCAGTCTAGCCATAGCTGCTGTAGCTTGTGTAATCCGCTGATGGATCTCTGCGGTGCAGCTGCCATCTTTGGACAGAAGTGCAAAGTACTTGAAGTTCTTCACCTCTTCCAGCTTTTGACCGTTCATAGTGATATCAGCGGTGTTGTCATTCACACTGTTCACCATGACTTTGCTTTTCTCATGGCTGACTTCCATTCCGTATGACCCAGTGCTGTTCACAAGATTGTCAGTGAGCTCCTGGAGTTCGTTCTTGCTGCCGCCCAAAAGGTCTATGTCGTCAGCAAAACGCAGGTTGCACAAGCGTCTGCCACCAATGGAGATGAAAGTATGGTGGTCATGAAGGGTGTCTTGCATGATCTTAGTTTTAGAAGGGAGTGAGGGAGAGAGAATAGGCCAGAATAAAACGCCACCAGCAGTAGATGACCAGGAAGGACAACGGCAACGGCAATGGAGAGAGAGAGAGAGAATAGGCCAGAATAAAACGCCACCAGCCGCAGATGACCAGGAAGGGCAACGGCAATGGAGAGAGAGGGAAAAAAATCAGTCATAATAATTGCAGGATTTTTAAATTGCTTAGAGCCGGCATTGCCGGATTATGAGAATTTGAGAAGCAACGATTTTTTTACACACACGCACACACTTGTACAATAAAAAGGGTCTATATAAGCATTTGCTATATTCAAAGGAATGTAGCACTTGTACTGGTCTAGAGGGGTGAAAAAAGAGCCTATATAAGCATATTGCTATGTTCAAAGGAATGTAGCACTTGTACTAGTCTGGAGGGGTGGAAACAGAGCCTATATAAGCATATTGCTATGTTCAAAGGAATGTAGCGCCTGTACTAGTCTAGAGGGGTGGAGACAGAGCCTATATAAGCATTTGCTATATTCAAAGGAATGTAGCACTTGTACTGGTCTGGAGGGGTGAAAAAAGAGCCTATGCAAGCATATTGCTATGTTCAAAGGAATGTAGCGCTTGTACTAGTCTAGAGGGGTGGAGACAGAGCCTATATAAGCATATTGCTATGTTCAAAGGAATGTAGCACTTGTACTGGTCTGGAGGGGTGAAAAAAGAGCCTATATAAGCATATTGCTATATTCAAAGGAATGTAGCGCTTGTACTGGTCTGGAGGGGTGAAAAAAGAGCCTATATAAGCATATTGCTATGTTCAAAGGAATGTAGCGCTTGTACTGGTCTGGAGGGGTGGAAAAAGAGCCTATATAAGCATATTGCTATGTTCAAAGGAATGTAGCGCTTGTACTGGTCTAGAGGGGTGAAAAAAGAGCCTATATAAGCATATTGCTATGTTCAAAGGAATGTAGCGCTTGTACTGGTCTAGAGGGGTGAAAAAAGAGCCTATATAAGCATATTGCTATATTCAAAGGAATGTAGCACTTGTACTAGTCTGGAGGGGTGAAAACAGAGCCTATATAAGCATATTGCTATGTTCAAAGGAATGTAGCGCTTGTACTGGTCTGGAGGGGTGGAAACAGAGCCTATGCAAGCATATTGCTATGTTCAAAGGAATGTAGCGCCTGTACTAGTCTGGAGGGGTGGAAACAGAGCCTATAAAAGCATATTGCTATGTTCAAAGGAATGTAGCACCTGTACTAGTCTGGAGGGGTGGAAACAGAGCCTATATAAGCATATTGCTATGTTCAAAGGAATGTAGCACTTGTACTAGTCTGGAGGGGTGGAAACAGAGCCTATATAAGCATATTGCTATGTTCAAAGGAATGTAGCGCTTGTACTGGTCTAGAGGGGTGGAAACAGAGCCTATATAAGCATATTGCTATGTTCAAAGGAATGTAGCACTTGTACTAGTCTGGAGGGGTGGAAACAGAGCCTATATAAGCATATTGCTATGTTCAAAGGAATGTAGCACTTGTACTGGTCTGGAGGGGTGAAAAAAGAGCCTATATAAGCATATTGCTATGTTCAAAGGAATGTAGCGCTTGTACTGGTCTAGAGGGGTGAAAAAAGAGCCTATACAAGCATATTGCTATGTTCAAAGGAATGTAGCGCTTGTACTGGTCTAGAGGGGTGAAAAAAGAGCCTATGCAAGCATATTGCTATGTTCAAAGGAATGTAGCGCTTGTACTAGTCTGGAGAGGTGAAAAAAGAGCCTATATAAGCATATTGCTATGTTCAAAGGAATGTAGCGCCTGTACTGGTCTGGAGGGGTGGAAAAAGAGCCTATAAAAGCATATTGCTATGTTCAAAGGAATGTAGCACTTGTACTGGTCTAGAGGGGTGAAAAAGAGCCTATATAAGCATATTGCTATATTCAAAGGAATGTAGCGCCTGTACTAGTCTGGAGGGGTGGAAACAGAGCCTATATAAGCATATTGCTATGTTCAAAGGAATGTAGCGCTTGTACTGGTCTAGAGGGGTGGAAACAGAGCCTATGTAAGCATATTGCTATGTTCAAAGGAATGTAGCGCTTGTACTAGTCTGGAGGGGTGAAAACAGAGCCTATATAAGCATATTGCTATATTCAAAGGAATGTAGCACTTGTACTGGTCTGGAGGGGTGAAAAAAGAGCCTATATAAGCATATTGCTATGTTCAAAGGAATGTAGCGCCTGTACTAGTCTGGAGGGGTGAAAAAAGAGCCTATAAAAGCATATTGCTATGTTCAAAGGAATGTAGCGCCTGTACTAGTCTGGAGGGGTGAAAACAGAGCCTGTGTAAGCATATTGCTATGTTCAAAGGAATGTAGCGCTTGTACTGGTCTGGAGGGGTGGAAAAAGAGCCTATATAAGCATATTGCTATGTTCAAAGGAATGTAGCGCCTGTACTGGTCTGGAGGGGTGGAAACAGAGCCTATATAAGCATATTGCTATGTTCAAAGGAATGTAGCGCTTGTACTGGTCTGGAGGGGTGGAAACAGAGCCTATATAAGCATATTGCTATATTCAAAGGAATGTAGCACTTGTACTGGTCTGGAGGGGTGAAAAAAGAGCCTATAAAAGCATATTGCTATGTTCAAAGGAATGTAGCGCTTGTACTGGTCTAGAGGGGTGAAAAAAGAGCCTATATAAGCATATTGCTATATTCAAAGGAATGTAGCGCCTGTACTAGTCTGGAGGGGTGGAAACAGAGCCTATATAAGCATATTGCTATGTTCAAAGGAATGTAGCGCCTGTACTGGTCTGGAGGGGTGAAAAAAGAGCCTATATAAGCATATTGCTATGTTCAAAGGAATGTAGCGCCTGTACTGGTCTGGAGGGGTGAAAAAAGAGCCTATATAAGCATATTGCTATGTTCAAAGGAATGTAGCACTTGTACTAGTCTAGAGGGGTGGAAACAGAGCCTATATAAGCATATTGCTATGTTCAAAGGAATGTAGCGCTTGTACTGGTCTAGAGGGGTGGAAACAGAGCCTATAAAAGCATATTGCTATGTTCAAAGGAATGTAGCACCTGTACTAGTCTGGAGGGGTGGAAACAGAGCCTATATAAGCATATTGCTATGTTCAAAGGAATGTAGCACTTGTACTAGTCTGGAGGGGTGGAAACAGAGCCTATATAAGCATATTGCTATGTTCAAAGGAATGTAGCGCTTGTACTGGTCTAGAGGGGTGGAAACAGAGCCTATATAAGCATATTGCTATGTTCAAAGGAATGTAGCACTTGTACTAGTCTGGAGGGGTGGAAACAGAGCCTATATAAGCATATTGCTATGTTCAAAGGAATGTAGCACTTGTACTGGTCTGGAGGGGTGAAAACAGAGCCTATATAAGCATATTGCTATGTTCAAAGGAATGTAGCGCTTGTACTGGTCTAGAGGGGTGAAAAAAGAGCCTATATAAGCATATTGCTATGTTCAAAGGAATGTAGCGCTTGTACTGGTCTAGAGGGGTGAAAAAAGAGCCTATGCAAGCATATTGCTATGTTCAAAGGAATGTAGCGCTTGTACTAGTCTGGAGAGGTGAAAAAAGAGCCTATATAAGCATATTGCTATGTTCAAAGGAATGTAGCGCCTGTACTGGTCTGGAGGGGTGGAAAAAGAGCCAATAAAAGCATATTGCTATGTTCAAAGGAATGTAGCACTTGTACTGGTCTAGAGGGGTGGAAAAAGAGCCTATATAAGCATATTGCTATATTCAAAGGAATGTAGCGCCTGTACTAGTCTGGAGGGGTGGAAACAGAGCCTATATAAGCATATTGCTATGTTCAAAGGAATGTAGCGCTTGTACTGGTCTAGAGGGGTGGAAACAGAGCCTATGTAAGCATATTGCTATGTTCAAAGGAATGTAGCGCTTGTACTAGTCTGGAGGGGTGAAAACAGAGCCTATATAAGCATATTGCTATATTCAAAGGAATGTAGCACTTGTACTGGTCTGGAGGGGTGAAAAAAGAGCCTATATAAGCATATTGCTATGTTCAAAGGAATGTAGCGCCTGTACTAGTCTGGAGGGGTGAAAACAGAGCCTATATAAGCATATTGCTATATTCAAAGGAATGTAGCACTTGTACTGGTCTGGAGGGGTGGAAAAAAGAGCCTATAAAAGCATATTGCTATGTTCAAAGGAATGTAGCGCTTGTACTGGTCTAGAGGGGTGAAAAAAGAGCCTATATAAGCATATTGCTATATTCAAAGGAATGTAGCGCCTGTACTAGTCTGGAGGGGTGGAAACAGAGCCTATATAAGCATATTGCTATGTTCAAAGGAATGTAGCGCCTGTACTGGTCTGGAGGGGTGAAAAAAGAGCCTATATAAGCATATTGCTATGTTCAAAGGAATGTAGCGCCTGTACTGGTCTGGAGGGGTGGAAAAAGAGCCTATATAAGCATATTGCTATGTTCAAAGGAATGTAGCACTTGTACTAGTCTAGAGGGGTGGAAACAGAGCCTATATAAGCATATTGCTATGTTCAAAGGAATGTAGCGCTTGTACTGGTCTAGAGGGGTGGAAACAGAGCAGTAGATGTGTGTGTGTGTGTGCGCTAAATTACCTAGGAGCAACCACGTATCAGTGATAAATGATGTGTTATATGGATTGTATGGTGTGTGAATTAATGATGTGTTATATGGATTGTATGGTGTGTGAATTAATAAATGATGTGTTATATGGATTGTATGGTGTGTGAATTAATAAATGAAGAGCACCCATGTATCAGTGATAAATGATGTGTTATATGGATTGTATGGTGTGTGAATTAATAAATGATGTGTTATATGGATTGTATGGTGTGTGAATTCATAAATGATGTGTTATATGGATTGTATGGTGTGTGAATTCATAAATGATGTGTTATATGGATTGTATGGTGTGTGAATTCATAAATGATGTGTTATATGGATTGTATGGTGTGTGAATTAATAAATGATGTGTTATATGGATTGTATGGTGTGTGAATTCATAAATGATGTGTTATATGGATTGTATGCTGTGTGAATTCATAAATGATGTGTTATATGGATTGTATGGTGTGTGAATTAATGATGTGCTATATGGATTGTATGGTGTGTGAATTAATAAATGATGTGTTATATGGATTGTATGGTGTGTGAATTCATAAATGATGTGTTAATCTGTTATATGGATTGTATGGTGTGTGAATTCATAAATGATGTGTTGTATGGTGTGTGAATTAATGAATGATGTGTTATATGGATTGTATGGTGTGTGAATTAATAAATGATGTGTTGTATGGTGTGTGAATTCATAAATGATGTGTTGTATGGTGTGTGAATTAATAAATGATGTGTTATATGGATTGTATGGTGTGTGAATTCATAAATGATGTGTTATATGGATTGTATGGTGTGTGAATTCATAAATGATGTGTTATATGGATTGTATGGTGTGTGAATTCATAAATGATGTGTTATATGGATTGTATGGTGTGTGAATTAATAAATGATGTGTTATATGGATTGTATGGTGTGTGAATTAATAAATGATGTGTTATATGGATTGTATGGTGTGTGAATTCATAAATGATGTGTTAATCTGTTATATGGATTGTATGGTGTGTGAATTCATAAATGATGTGTTATATGGATTGTATGGTGTGTGAATTCATAAATGATGTGTTATATGGATTGTATGGTGTGTGAATTCATAAATGATGTGTTATATGGATTGTATGGTGTGTGAATTCATAAATGATGTGTTGTATGGTGTGTGAATTAATCAATGATGTGTTATATGGATTGTATGGTGTGTGAATTAATAAATGATGTGTTATATGGATTGTATGGTGTGTGAATTAATAAATGATGTGTTATATGTATTGTATGGTGTGTGAATTAATAAATGATGTGTTATATGGATTGTATGGTGTGTGAATTAATAAATGATGTGTTATATGGATTGTATGGTGTGTGAATTCATAAATGATGTGTTATATGGATTGTATGGTGTGTGAATTCATAAATGATGTGTTAATCTGTTATATGGATTGTATGGTGTGTGAATTCATAAATGATGTGTTGTATGGTGTGTGAATTAATCAATGATGTGTTATATGGATTGTATGGTGTGTGAATTAATAAATGATGTGTTATATGGATTGTATGGTGTGTGAATTCATAAATGATGTGTTATATGGATTGTATGGTGTGTGAATTCATAAATGATGTGTTATATGGATTGTATGGTGTGTGAATTCATAAATGATGTGTTATATGGATTGTATGGTGTGTGAATTCATAAATGATGTGTTATATGGATTGTATGGTGTGTGAATTCATAAATGATGTGTTATATGGATTGTATGGTGTGTGAATTCATAAATGATGTGTTATATGGATTGTATGGTGTGTGAATTAATGATGTGTTATATGGATTGTATGGTGTGTGAATTCATAAATGATGTGTTATATGGATTGTATGGTGTGTGAATTCATAAATGATGTGTTATATGGATTGTATGGTGTGTGAATTCATAAATGATGTGTTATATGGATTGTATGGTGTGTGAATTCATAAATGATGTGTTATATGGATTGTATGGTGTGTGAATTAATAAATGATGTGTTATATGGATTGTATGGTGTGTGAATTCATAAATGATGTGTTATATGGATTGTATGGTGTGTGAATTCATAAATGATGTGTTATATGGATTGTATGGTGTGTGAATTAATGATGTGTTATATGGATTGTATGGTGTGTGAATTCATAAATGATGTGTTATATGGATTGTATGGTGTGTGAATTCATAAATGATGTGTTGTATGGTGTGTGAATTCATAAATGATGTGTTATATGGATTGTATGGTGTGTGAATTCATAAATGATGTGTTATATGGATTGTATGGTGTGTGAATTCATAAATGATGTGTTATATGGATTGTATGGTGTGTGAATTCATAAATGATGTGTTATATGGATTGTATGGTGTGTGAATTCATAAATGATGTGTTATATGGATTGTATGGTGTGTGAATTCATAAATGATGTGTTATATGGATTGTATGGTGTGTGAATTCATAAATGATGTGTTATATGGATTGTATGGTGTGTGAATTCATAAATGATGTGTTATATGGATTGTATGGTGTGTGAATTAATAAATGATGTGTTATATGGATTGTATGGTGTGTGAATTCATAAATGATGTGTTATATGGATTGTATAGTGTGTGAATTCATAAATGATGTGTTATATGGATTGTATGGTGTGTGAATTCATAAATGATGTGTTATATGGATTGTATGGTGTGTGAATTCATAAATGATGTGTTATATGGATTGTATGGTGTGTGAATTAATGATGTGTTATATGGATTGTATAGTGTGTGAATTCATAAATGATGTGTTATATGGATTGTATGGTGTGTGAATTAATGATGTTTTATATGGATTGTATGGTGTGTGAATTCATAAATGATGTGTTATATGGATTGTATGGTGTGTGAATTAATAAATGATGTGTTATATGGATTGTATGGTGTGTGAATTCATAAATGATGTGTTATATGGATTGTATGGTGTGTGAATTCATAAATGATGTGTTATATGGATTGTATGGTGTGTGAATTCATGATGTGTTATATGGATTGTATGGTGTGTTATATGGATTGTATGGTGTGTTATATGGATTGTATGGTGTGTTATATGGATTGTATGGTGTGTTATATGGATTGTATGGTGTGTTATATGGATTGTATGGTGTGTGAATTAATAAAAGAAGAAGAAAAAGGGAAGAAATAAGTGCATGTGTTTCCACGCTTGTTTATAAAATATAAAACAAATAAAATATTTAAAAATAAACACCTTTGGCTTCTAGGGTTTTTCCTCAGAAGTGGTCAGTATGGAGTATGGTTCAAATCATAAAAGTGCATTTTTTAAATTTGTGTCATTTACTGATTTAGCTATTTCTAAAACCGAAACATGTGCAATAAAGAGATAATAATTAAATCAAATATTCAAGGGTGTAATTTATGACACAGAAAGTCAGATGTAACCAGACTTCTTTTTTTTTCTGTCCCATCTTCTGGGCCATACGTACAGTGGCCACTCATCCCGAATCCCAATTCGCAGCCACACCCCGGCTTGTTCAGGTCGCAGAATCCAAAACCAGCAGTTCAAGGGGAATTAATCTATGTTAGGCCATCAGGAGGCACCCAACCGAGGAGACACTGCACTGCTGCTGAGTCACTTCGGTGGAATTCAGTGGAGCCTATTCAGGACACCACCTACAAAGCCCCCTACTGACGACACTATTCTCTTAGTCGCGGAGCCAGCGTGAGTGAGTACCTCCTCTGAGGGCACCACCACAACCATCCACCGACAGCTCCCCAGAACACACTGATCCCCATGACTTTGGACCGAACGGACCAAGGCATAGACTGGATTGGAAACCGAATCTGAGGTCACCATGAGAGCAGGGCATGCAAAGCCACAGAATTTGAAACATTTTAATTTTTAATGTTTGATGGAAATGAGGCGGATGATAATGATGATGCTATGGAGTTCCGTATCGGTCTGAGACTACATGACAGGGCTGTATTCTACGCTTCCTTTCATAATGATATCCCGGCTTTAACCAGGCCCGAGAACTACAGACACCTGCAGTGTTGGTCTTGAAATTAGAGCAACACTCTCAGAATCACATCCGTTAAGCGGATGATGCTCGACTGTGTGGTTTCAGTCTTCCCATTGAGCCCACAGCCACTCACTCTGGGTAGGAGTCGGTCCAGGACCGAAAAAAACCTCGCCTCTGATGGGATTCGAACCTGTGACCTCCCAGCCAGTAGTCCGCGACGCTAACCACAACACCATGGCGGCTGGTGATGTAACCAGACTTGTGTGTGTTTTTCCCATTTCAGGAGCGCCACAGTGGCAGGAGAGGCAGGGTTGTTCGCCTCCATTCAACTGCGTCACACCGCCCTGGAGCGAAACAAGCGATGTGTGCTGGTCTACCTGTGAGTGGTCTCCACTGTGAGTGGTCTCCACTCTGAGTGGTCTCCACTGTTACTGTTTACAGTTCTGTTCACATGCTTTGTGTGATGGTCTACCTGTGAGTGGTCTCCACTGTTACTGTTTACAGTTCTGTTCACATGCTTTGTGTGATGGTCTCCACTGTTACTGTTTACAGTTCTGTTCACATGCCTTGTGTGATGGTCTACCTGTGAGTGGTCTCCACTGTTAGTGTTTACAGTTCTGTTCACATGCTTTGTGTGATGGTCTACCTGTGAGTGGTCTCCACTGTTACTGTTTACAGTTCTGTTCACATGCTTTGTGTGATGGTCTCCACTGTTACTGTTTACAGTTCTGTTCACATGCCTTGTGTGATGGTCTACCTGTGAGTGGTCTCCACTGTTAGTGTTCGTGGTCTCCACTGTTACTGTTTACAGTTCTGTTCACATGCTTTGTATGCTGGTCTAGCTGTGAGTGTCACTGTGTGCTGTGTTTATAATTATTGTGGTCAAGTTTAGGCTTTGTGTGCGTGTCTAGCTGTGAGTGTGTGCTGTGTTTATAATCATAGTGGTCAAGTTCACATGCTTTGTGTGCTGGTCTAGCTGTGAGTGTGTGCTGTGTTTATAATTATAGTAGTCAAGTTCACATGCTTTGTGTGCTGGTCTAGCTGTGAGTGTGTGCTGTGTTTATAATTATAGTGTGTGCTGTGTTTATTATTATAGTGGTCAAGTTCACATGCTTTGTGTGCTGGTCTAGCTGTGAGTGTGTGCTGTGTTTATAATTATAGTAGTCAAGTTCACATGCTTTGTGTGCTGGTCTAGCTGTGAGTGTGTGCTGTGTTTATTATTATAGTGGTCAAGTTTACAGGCTTTGCTTTCACAGAGTGGTCATTTTATTCTACACTAGTCCACTTGCCTGAGGTAGCCTTTTCAGTATATAAAAAAATCATCTCAATAGAATGCTACTGAGAATAAGTCAAAGAGTGGAGATTTAACCCTTTCACCGCCAAAGTCGCATTTTAGCACCACAGTGATTTAACACCTATGTAATTTAAAGGCATCAAATTGGGGTCTATTATCTGAAGGTTTTGTCTTAGTTTTGCGAAGTAAGGATAGACCTTATTTTATGTATGTCACAGGCGAATCCGCAATACTGTAGAAGGATTTTGTTGACTACCCAGGTAAATTTAATGGAATTTTTGGGCTGAAATATGGCTGGCAGTGAAAGGGTTAAATCCTCTAAAAAGAAGAAAATGGGTTAGAAATCATATCAAAATAATTCGAGGGGTGAATGCCAGACCTGCCCATCTGTGCTCTTTTTTCCTTTTGAGATAGACCGTTCTGGCAGGCACCCCTCGAAATTATTAATATTCTGATCATTTTAAAAAACCCATGTAAATTGTGCAATGATTTGGGGATCGTCATATAAATTTGTTAACTTTATTAGCAGTTAAAAATAAGTTTTGCTTATTTGCCTTCTTGAAGTCTTTCTTAAATACTCAATTTTGACACAAATTTTTTAGGATATCATAATTGTCGACAAACAAAAAAATAAGGAGGAGGAAATTCTGACCTGTAGAAGAAGTCATAATTGTCATTTTGTCTGATTCTTCACAAGCATTTCCTTTTGATGTTTAAAGTGTTTCTCCTTCCTGACAGGAACAATCGACTGGAACATATCCGCAACATGCGCTGGGAGTTTGGCAGCGTGTTGCCGGCAGACGTCAAGTACAACCTCAGTGAGCAAGAGGTGAGGCTGCCTTAACAGTCATTTTGTGTAAAGCTTTAGCCCCAACACTGTTCGTCTTTTTTATAAATTGTCGTGCACCTTTGGTTGGGAGTTTTTCAGTCTAAAATAGTGTCTCTTTTGTGTAGTATAACACCATCCAGGGATTATCTTTTTTAATTTCCTGTTTAACATATTCTGAAATAAAAGCATATTAAAACATCAAATACAGCTGATAAAAAACAAAAGTGTTGCCTTTGCCAGTCTCTGTGTGCATGTTTCTGCTAGCAAGCATCGTTTACATACATCGGCAATGCCTTTAAGTTGTGAATAACATTGCTTTCTAAAACTAATTAGTAGACTGTGTGTTCCGTTTGTTTGTGCACAGATTCAGTGCCTTTAAGTTGTGAATAACATTTATAAAACTAATTAGTAGACTATGTGTTCTGTTTGTGCACAGATTCAGTGCCTTTAAGTTGTGAATAACATTGCTTTCTAAAACTAATTAGTACACTATGTGTTCTGTTTGTGCACAGATTCAGTGCCTTTAAGTTGTGAATAACATTGCTTTCTAAAACTAATTAGTAGACTATGTGTTCCGTTTGTTTGTGCACAGATTCAGTGCCTTTAAGTTGTGAATAACACTGCTTTCTAAAACTAATTAGTACACTATGTGTTCTGTTTGTTTGTGCACAGATTCAGTGCCTTTAAGTTGTGAATAACATTGCTTTCTAAAACTAATTAGTACACTATGTGTTCTGTTTGTTTGTGCACAGATTCAGTGCCTTTAAGTTGTGAATAACACTGCTTTCTAAAACTAATTAGTACACTATGTGTTCTGTTTGTTTGTGCACAGATTCAGTGCCTTTAAGTTGTGAATAACACTGCTTTCTAAAACTAATTAGTACACTATGTGTTCTGTTTGTTTGTGCACAGATTCAGTGCCTTTAAGTTGTGAATAACATTTCTAAAACTAATTAGTAGACTATGTGTTCTGTTTGTTTGTGCACAGATTCAGTGCCTTTAAGTTGTGAATAACATTGCTTTCTAAAACTAATTAGTAGACTATGTGTTCTGTTTGTTTGTGCACAGATTCAGTGCCTTTAAGTTGTGAATAACACTGCTTTCTAAAACTAATTAGTACACTATGTGTTCCAGTTTGTTTGTGCACAGATTCAGTGCCTTTAAGTTGTGAATAACACTGCTTTCTAAAACTAATTAGTACACTATGTGTTCCGTTTGTTTGTGCACAGATTCAGTGCCTTTAAGTTGTGAATAACACTGCTTTCTAAAACTAATTAGTACACTATGTGTTCTGTTTGTTTGTGCACAGATTCAGTGCCTTTAAGTTGTGAATAACACTGCTTTCTAAAACTAATTAGTACACTATGTGTTCTGTTTGTTTGTGCACAGATTCAGTGCCTTTAAGTTGTGAATAACACTGCTTTCTAAAACTAATTAGTACACTATGTGTTCTGTTTGTTTGTGCACAGATTCAGTGCCTTTAAGTTGTGAATAACACTGCTTTCTAAAACTAATTAGTACACTATGTGTTCTGTTTGTTTGTGCACAGATTCAGTGCCTTTAAGTTGTGAATAACACTGCTTTCTAAAACTAATTAGTACACTATGTGTTCTGTTTGTTTGTGCACAGATTCAGTGCCTTTAAGTTGTGAATAACACTGCTTTCTAAAACTAATTAGTACACTATGTGTTCTGTTTGTTTGTGCACAGATTCAGTGCCTTTAAGTTGTGAATAACAATGCTTTCTAAAACTAATTAGTACACTATGTGTTCTGTTTGTTTGTGCACAGATTCAGTGCCTTTAAGTTGTGAATAACATTGCTTTCTAAAACTAATTAGTACACTATGTGTTCCGTTTGTTTGTGCACAGATTCAGTGCCTTTAAGTTGTGAATAACATTGCTTTCTAAAACTAATTAGTACACTATGTGTTCTGTTTGTTTGTGCACAGATTCAGTGCCTTTAAGTTGTGAATAACACTGCTTTCTAAAAGTAATTAGTACACTATGTGTTCTGTTTGTTTGTGCACAGATTCAGTGCCTTTAAGTTGTGAATAACACTGCTTTCTAAAACTAATTAGTACACTATGTGTTCTGTTTGTTTGTGCACAGATTCAGTGCCTTTAAGTTGTGAATAACATTGCTTTCTAAAACTAATTAGTACACTATGTGTTCCGTTTGTTTGTGCACAGATTCAGTGCCTTTAAGTTGTGAATAACATTGCTTTCTAAAACTAATTAGTACACTATGTGTTCTGTTTGTTTGTGCACAGATTCAGTGCCTTTAAGTTGTGAATAACATTGCTTTCTAAAACTAATTAGTACACTATGTGTTCTGTTTGTGCACAGTTTGTTTGTGCACAGATTCAGTGCCTTTAAGTTGTGAATAACACTGCTTTCTAAAACTAATTAGTACACTATGTGTTCCGTTTGTTTGTGCACAGATTCAGTGCCTTTAAGTTGTGAATAACATTGCTTTCTAAAACTAATTAGTACTATGTGTTCATTCAGTGCCTTTAAGTTGTGAATAACTAAAACTTTAGTACACTATGTGTTCTGTTTGTTTGTGCACAGATTCAGTGCCTTTAAGTTGTGAATAACATTGCTTTCTAAAACTAATTAGTACACTATGTGTTCCGTTTGTTTGTGCACAGATTCAGTGCCTTTAAGTTGTGAATAACATTGCTTTCTAAAACTAATTAGTACACTATGTGTTCCGTTTGTTTGTGCACAGATTCAGTGCCTTTAAGTTGTGAATAACACTGCTTTCTAAAACTAATTAGTACACTATGTGTTCTGTTTGTTTGTGCACAGATTCAGTGCCTTTAAGTTGTGAATAACATTGCTTTCTAAAACTAATTAGTACACTATGTGTTCTGTTTGTTTGTGCACAGATTCAGTGCCTTTAAGTTGTGAATAACATTGCTTTCTAAAACTAATTAGTACACTATGTGTTCCGTTTGTTTGTGCACAGATTCAGTGCCTTTAAGTTGTGAATAACATTGCTTTCTAAAACTAATTAGTACACTATGTGTTCTGTTTGTTTGTGCACAGATTCAGTGCCTTTAAGTTGTGAATAACACTGCTTTCTAAAACTAATTAGTACACTATGTGTTCTGTTTGTTTGTGCACAGATTCAGTGCCTTTAAGTTGTGAATAACAATGCTTTCTAAAACTAATTAGTACACTATGTGTTCCGTTTGTTTGTGCACAGATTCAGTGCCTTTAAGTTGTGAATAACATTGCTTTCTAAAACTAATTAGTAGACTATGTGTTCCGTTTGTTTGTGCACAGATTCAGTGCCTTTAAGTTGTGAATAACATTGCTTTCTAAAACTAATTAGTAGACTATGTGTTCCGTTTGTTTGTGCACAGATTCAGTGCCTTTAAGTTGTGAATAACACTGCTTTCTAAAACTAATTAGTAGACTATGTGTTCCGTTTGTTTGTGCACAGATTCAGTGCCTTTAAGTTGTGAATAACACTGCTTTCTAAAACTAATTAGTACACTATGTGTTCTGTTTGTTTGTGCACAGATTCAGTGCCTTTAAGTTGTGAATAACATTGCTTTCTAAAACTAATTAGTACACTATGTGTTCTGTTTGTTTGTGCACAGATTCAGTGCCTTTAAGTTGTGAATAACATTGCTTTCTAAAACTAATTAGTAGACTATGTGTTCTGTTTGTTTGTGCACAGATTCAGTGCCTTTAAGTTGTGAATAACATTGCTTTCTAAAACTAATTAGTACACTATGTGTTCTGTTTGTTTGTGCACAGATTCAGTGCCTTTAAGTTGTGAATAACACTGCTTTCTAAAACTAATTAGTAGACTATGTGTTCTGTTTGTTTGTGCACAGATTCAGTGCCTTTAAGTTGTGAATAACATTGCTTTCTAAAACTAATTAGTAGACTATGTGTTCTGTTTGTTTGTGCACAGATTCAGTGCCTTTAAGTTGTGAATAACACTGCTTTCTAAAACTAATTAGTAGACTACTAATTAGTAGACTATGTGTTCTGTTTGTTTGTGCACAGATTCAGTGCCTTTAAGTTGTGAATAACATTGCTTTCTAAAACTAATTAGTAGACTATGTGTTCTGTTTGTTTGTGCACAGATTCAGTGCCTTTAAGTTGTGAATAACACTGCTTTCTAAAACTAATTAGTACACTATGTGTTCCGTTTGTTTGTGCACAGATTCAGTGCCTTTAAGTTGTGAATAACACTGCTTTCTAAAACTAATTAGTACACTATGTGTTCCGTTTGTTTGTGCACAGATTCAGTGCCTTTAAGTTGTGAATAACACTGCTTTCTAAAACTAATTAGTACACTATGTGTTCCGTTTGTTTGTGCACAGATTCAGTGCCTTTAAGTTGTGAATAACACTGCTTTCTAAAACTAATTAGTAGACTATGTGTTCCGTTTGTTTGTGCACAGATTCAGTGCCTTTAAGTTGTGAATAACATTGCTTTCTAAAACTAATTAGTAGACTATTTGTTCTGTTTGTTTGTGCACAGATTCAGTGCCTTTAAGTTGTGAATAACACTGCTTTCTAAAACTAATTAGTAGACTATGTGTTCTGTTTGTTTGTGCACAGATTCAGTGCCTTTAAGTTGTGAATAACACTGCTTTCTAAAACTAATTAGTACACTATGTGTTCCGTTTGTTTGTGCACAGATTCAGTGCCTTTAAGTTGTGAATAACATTGCTTTCTAAAACTAATTAGTACACTATGTGTTCTGTTTGTTTGTGCACAGATTCAGTGCCTTTAAGTTGTGAATAACACTGCTTTCTAAAACTAATTAGTACACTATGTGTTCTGTTTGTGCACAGATTCAGTGCCTTTAAGTTGTGAATAACACTGCTTTCTAAAACTAATTAGTACACTATGTGTTCTGTTTGTTTGTGCACAGATTCAGTGCCTTTAAGTTGTGAATAACACTGCTTTCTAAAACTAATTAGTACACTATGTGTTCTGTTTGTTTGTGCACAGATTCAGTGCCTTTAAGTTGTGAATAACACTGCTTTCTAAAACTAATTAGTACACTATGTGTTCTGTTTGTTTGTGCACAGATTCAATGCCTTTAAGTTGTGAATAACACTGCTTTCTAAAACTAATTAGTAGACTATGTGTTCCGTTTGTTTGTGCACAGATTCAGTGCCTTTAAGTTGTGAATAACACTGCTTTCTAAAACTAATTAGTAGACTATGTGTTCTGTTTGTGCACAGATTCAGTGCCTTTAAGTTGTGAATAACATTGCTTTCTAAAACTAATTAGTAGACTATGTGTTCTGTTTGTTTGTGCACAGATTCAGTGCCTTTAAGTTGTGAATAACATTTCTAAAACTAATTAGTACACTATGTGTTCCGTTTGTTTGTGCACAGATTCAGTGCCTTTAAGTTGTGATAACATTTCTAAAACTAATTAGTACACTATGTGTTCCGTTTGTTTGTGCACAGATTCAGTGCCTTTAAGTTGTGAATAACACTGCTTTCTAAAACTAATTAGTAGACTATGTGTTCCGTTTGTTTGTGCACAGATTCAGTGCCTTTAAGTTGTGAATAACATTGCTTTCTAAAACTAATTAGTACACTATGTGTTCTGTTTGTTTGTGCACAGATTCAGTGCCTTTAAGTTGTGAATAACACTGCTTTCTAAAACTAATTAGTACACTATGTGTTCCGTTTGTTTGTGCACAGATTCAGTGCCTTTAAGTTGTGAATAACATTGCTTTCTAAAACTAATTAGTACACTATGTGTTCCGTTTGTTTGTGCACAGATTCAGTGCCTTTAAGTTGTGAATAACATTGCTTTCTAAAACTAATTAGTAGACTATGTGTTCTGTTTGTTTGTGCACAGATTCAGTGCCTTTAAGTTGTGAATAACACTGCTTTCTAAAACTAATTAGTAGACTATGTGTTCTGTTTGTTTGTGCACAGATTCAGTGCCTTTAAGTTGTGAATAACATTGCTTTCTAAAACTAATTAGTAGACTATGTGTTCGTTTGTTTGTGCACAGATTCAGTGCCTTTAAGTTGTGAATAACACTGCTTTCTAAAACTAATTAGTAGACTATGTGTTCCGTTTGTTTGTGCACAGATTCAGTGCCTTTAAGTTGTGAATAACATTGCTTTCTAAAACTAATTAGTAGACTATGTGTTCCGTTTGTTTGTGCACAGATTCAGTGCCTTTAAGTTGTGAATAACATTGCTTTCTAAAACTAATTAGTACACTATGTGTTCTGTTTGTTTGTGCACAGATTCAGTGCCTTTAAGTTGTGAATAACATTGCTTTCTAAAACTAATTAGTACACTATGTGTTCTGTTTGTTTGTGCACAGATTCAGTG
This sequence comes from Phymorhynchus buccinoides, assembly GCA_017654935.2. Lineage (NCBI taxonomy): Eukaryota > Metazoa > Mollusca > Gastropoda > Neogastropoda > Raphitomidae > Phymorhynchus > Phymorhynchus buccinoides. The sequence goes on along the minus strand of CM065684.1, from coordinate 67,320,415 downwards.
CCTTTAAGTTGTGAATAACACTGCTTTCTAAAACTAATTAGTAGACTATGTGTTCTGTTTGTTTGTGCACAGATTCAGTGCCTTTAAGTTGTGAATAACATTGCTTTCTAAAACTAATTAGTAGACTATGTGTTCTGTTTGTGCACAGATTCAGTGCCTTTAAGTTGTGAATAACACTGCTTTCTAAAACTAATTAGTAGACTATGTGTTCTGTTTGTGCACAGATTCAGTGCCTTTAAGTTGTGAATAACATTGCTTTCTAAAACTAATTAGTACACTATGTGTTCTGTTTGTTTGTGCACAGATTCAGTGCCTTTAAGTTGTGAATAACATTGCTTTCTAAAACTAATTAGTAGACTATGTGTTCCGTTTGTTTGTGCACAGATTCAGTGCCTTTAAGTTGTGAATAACATTTCTAAAACTAATTAGTAGACTATGTGTTCCGTTTGTTTGTGCACAGATTCAGTGCCTTTAAGTTGTGAATAACACTGCTTTCTAAAACTAATTAGTAGACTATGTGTTCCGTTTGTTTGTGCACAGATTCAGTGCCTTTAAGTTGTGAATAACACTGCTTTCTAAAACTAATTAGTAGACTATGTGTTCCGTTTGTTTGTGCACAGATTCAGTGCCTTTAAGTTGTGAATAACATTGCTTTCTAAAACTAATTAGTACACTATGTGTTCCGTTTGTTTGTGCACAGATTCAGTGCCTTTAAGTTGTGAATAACATTGCTTTCTAAAACTAATTAGTACACTATGTGTTCTGTTTGTTTGTGCACAGATTCAGTGCCTTTAAGTTGTGAATAACATTGCTTTCTAAAACTAATTAGTACACTATGTGTTCTGTTTGTTTGTGCACAGATTCAGTGCCTTTAAGTTGTGAATAACACTGCTTTCTAAAACTAATTAGTAGACTATGTGTTCTGTTTGTTTGTGCACAGATTCAGTGCCTTTAAGTTGTGAATAACATTGCTTTCTAAAACTAATTAGTAGACTATGTGTTCTGTTTGTGCACAGATTCAGTGCCTTTAAGTTGTGAATAACACTGCTTTCTAAAACTAATTAGTAGACTATGTGTTCTGTTTGTTTGTGCACAGATTCAGTGCCTTTAAGTTGTGAATAACATTGCTTTCTAAAACTAATTAGTAGACTATGTGTTCTGTTTGTTTGTGCACAGATTCAGTGCCTTTAAGTTGTGAATAACATTTCTAAAACTAATTAGTAGACTATGTGTTCCGTTTGTTTGTGCACAGATTCAGTGCCTTTAAGTTGTGAATAACATTTCTAAAACTAATTAGTAGACTATGTGTTCCGTTTGTTTGTGCACAGATTCAGTGCCTTTAAGTTGTGAATAACACTGCTTTCTAAAACTAATTAGTACACTATGTGTTCCGTTTGTTTGTGCACAGATTCAGTGCCTTTAAGTTGTGAATAACACTGCTTTCTAAAACTAATTAGTACACTATGTGTTCCGTTTGTTTGTGCACAGATTCAGTGCCTTTAAGTTGTGAATAACATTGCTTTCTAAAACTAATTAGTAGACTATTTGTTCTGTTTGTTTGTGCACAGATTCAGTGCCTTTAAGTTGTGAATAACACTGCTTTCTAAAACTAATTAGTAGACTATGTGTTCCGTTTGTGCACAGATTCAGTGCCTTTAAGTTGCTTTCTAAAACTAATTAGTAACTATGTGTTCTGTTTGTTTGTGCACAGATTCAGTGCCTTTAAGTTGTGAATAACTGCTTTCTAAAACTAATTAGTACACTATGTGTTCCGTTTGTTTGTGCACAGATTCAGTGCCTTTAAGTTGTGAATAACATTGCTTTCTAAAACTAATTAGTACACTATGTGTTCTGTTTGTTTGTGCACAGATTCAGTGCCTTTAAGTTGTGAATAACACTGCTTTCTAAAACTAATTAGTACACTATGTGTTCTGTTTGTTTGTGCACAGATTCAGTGCCTTTAAGTTGTGAATAACACTGCTTTCTAAAACTAATTAGTACACTGTGTGTTCTGTTTGTGCACAGATTCAGTGCCTTTAAGTTGTGAATAACACTGCTTTCTAAAACTAATTAGTACACTATGTGTTCTGTTTGTTTGTGCACAGATTCAATGCCTTTAAGTTGTGAATAACACTGCTTTCTAAAACTAATTAGTACACTATGTGTTCTGTTTGTTTGTGCACAGATTCAGTGCCTTTAAGTTGTGAATAACATTGCTTTCTAAAACTAATTAGTAGACTATGTGTTCCGTTTGTTTGTGCACAGATTCAGTGCCTTTAAGTTGTGAATAACACTGCTTTCTAAAACTAATTAGTAGACTATGTGTTCTGTTTGTGCACAGATTCAGTGCCTTTAAGTTGTGAATAACATTGCTTTCTAAAACTAATTAGTAGACTATGTGTTCTGTTTGTTTGTGCACAGATTCAGTGCCTTTAAGTTGTGAATAACATTGCTTTCTAAAACTAATTAGTACACTATGTGTTCCGTTTGTTTGTGCACAGATTCAGTGCCTTTAAGTTGTGAATAACATTTATAAAACTAATTAGTACACTATGTGTTCCGTTTGTTTGTGCACAGATTCAGTGCCTTTAAGTTGTGAATAACACTGCTTTCTAAAACTAATTAGTACACTATGTGTTCCGTTTGTTTGTGCACAGATTCAGTGCCTTTAAGTTGTGAATAACATTGCTTTCTAAAACTAATTAGTACACTATGTGTTCTGTTTGTTTGTGCACAGATTCAGTGCCTTTAAGTTGTGAATAACATTGCTTTCTAAAACTAATTAGTACACTATGTGTTCCGTTTGTTTGTGCACAGATTCAGTGCCTTTAAGTTGTGAATAACATTGCTTTCTAAAACTAATTAGTACACTATGTGTTCCGTTTGTTTGTGCACAGATTCAGTGCCTTTAAGTTGTGAATAACATTGCTTTCTAAAACTAATTAGTAGACTATGTGTTCTGTTTGTTTGTGCACAGATTCAGTGCCTTTAAGTTGTGAATAACAATGCTTTCTAAAACTAATTAGTAGACTATGTGTTCTGTTTGTTTGTGCACAGATTCAGTGCCTTTAAGTTGTGAATAACATTGCTTTCTAAAACTAATTAGTAGACTATGTGTTCTGTTTGTTTGTGCACAGATTCAGTGCCTTTAAGTTGTGAATAACACTGCTTTCTAAAACTAATTAGTACACTATGTGTTCCGTTTGTTTGTGCACAGATTCAGTGCCTTTAAGTTGTGAATAACATTGCTTTCTAAAACTAATTAGTACACTATGTGTTCCGTTTGTTTGTGCACAGATTCAGTGCCTTTAAGTTGTGAATAACATTGCTTTCTAAAACTAATTAGTACACTATGTGTTCTGTTTGTTTGTGCACAGATTCAGTGCCTTTAAGTTGTGAATAACATTGCTTTCTAAAACTAATTAGTACACTATGTGTTCTGTTTGTTTGTGCACAGATTCAGTGCCTTTAAGTTGTGAATAACACTGCTTTCTAAAACTAATTAGTAGACTATGTGTTCTGTTTGTTTGTGCACAGATTCAGTGCCTTTAAGTTGTGAATAACATTGCTTTCTAAAACTAATTAGTAGACTATGTGTTCTGTTTGTTTGTGCACAGATTCAGTGCCTTTAAGTTGTGAATAACACTGCTTTCTAAAACTAATTAGTAGACTATGTGTTCTGTTTGTTTGTGCACAGATTCAGTGCCTTTAAGTTGTGAATAACATTGCTTTCTAAAACTAATTAGTAGACTATGTGTTCTGTTTGTTTGTGCACAGATTCAGTGCCTTTAAGTTGTGAATAACATTTCTAAAACTAATTAGTAGACTATGTGTTCCGTTTGTTTGTGCACAGATTCAGTGCCTTTAAGTTGTGAATAACATTTCTAAAACTAATTAGTAGACTATGTGTTCCGTTTGTTTGTGCACAGATTCAGTGCCTTTAAGTTGTGAATAACACTGCTTTCTAAAACTAATTAGTAGACTATGTGTTCCGTTTGTTTGTGCACAGATTCAGTGCCTTTAAGTTGTGAATAACACTGCTTTCTAAAACTAATTAGTAGACTATGTGTTCCGTTTGTGCACAGATTCAGTGCCTTTAAGTTGTGAATAACATTGCTTTCTAAAACTAATTAGTAGACTATGTGTTCCGTTTGTTTGTGCACAGATTCAGTGCCTTTAAGTTGTGAATAACATTGCTTTCTAAAACTAATTAGTACACTATGTGTTCCGTTTGTTTGTGCACAGATTCAGTGCCTTTAAGTTGTGAATAACATTGCTTTCTAAAACTAATTAGTACACTATGTGTTCAGTTTGTTTGTGCACAGATTCAGTGCCTTTAAGTTGTGAATAACATTGCTTTCTAAAACTAATTAGTAGACTATGTGTTCCGTTTGTTTGTGCACAGATTCAGTGCCTTTAAGTTGTGAATAACAATGCTTTCTAAAACTAATTAGTAGTCTTCAAAACTGTTATGTGTTCAAGGAGGTCCTTTCAAATCAGTGTTTGTGCACAGATTCAATGCCTTTAAGTTGTGAATAACAGTGCTTTCTAAAACTAATTAGTACACTATGTGAAATAAAATTTGCCAAAAATTCGATCGCCTTTGTGAGCAGACATCTAATTTTAATAGTCACTGTAAATCGGTCACGTGCCGAGATTTTAAGTTGTGAAATAAGCACATGCGGCTGCTTCAGTGCTTTCAAGTAAAAAGTGTAAAAAAAGTGTTCGTTTTCAGGATCGTTAATTAGTTTATAAGGACTGGGTCCGAAAAGTGATGTTCAACAAACATGCAGTTCGTTGTGCACAGATTCATCTTGTCAATTTAGAGTTGTGAAACAACACGCACTGAAAATCACAAAGAAAGCTGAATTAAGGCACAAGGCGGACTCGAGGTGCAATGTGACCGTTTGTTTGTGCACAGATTCAGTGCCTTTAAGTTGTGAATAACATTGCTTTCTAAAACTAATTAGTACACTATGTGTTCTGTTTGTTGCAAGTACAAACAAGGTTTAAATAGGTCCTTTAATTCATTTGTGCCTTTTAAGTCCTTTTTGTGCACTCTTCCAAGTCCCCACGAACCATGATTGCTTTCTAAAACTAATTAGTAGACTATGTGTTCCGTTTGTTTGTGCACAGATTCAGTGCCTTTAAGTTGTGAATAACATTGCTTTCTAAAACTAATTAGTAGACTATGTGTTCTGTTTGTTTGTGCACAGATTCAGTGCCTTTAAGTTGTGAATAACATTGCTTTCTAAAACTAATTAGTAGACTATGTGTTCTGTTTGTTTGTGCACAGATTCAGTGCCTTTAAGTTGTGAATAACACTGCTTTCTAAAACTAATTAGTACACTATGTGTTCTGTTTGTTTGTGCACAGATTCAGTGCCTTTAAGTTGTGAATAACACTGCTTTCTAAAACTAATTAGTACACTATGTGTTCCGTTTGTTTGTGCACAGATTCAGTGCCTTTAAGTTGTGAATAACATTGCTTTCTAAAACTAATTAGTACACTATGTGTTCTGTTTGTTTGTGCACAGATTCAGTGCCTTTAAGTTGTGAATAACATTGCTTTCTAAAACTAATTAGTACACTATGTGTTCTGTTTGTGCACAGATTCAGTGCCTTTAAGTTGTGAATAACACTGCTTTCTAAAACTAATTAGTACACTATGTGTTCCGTTTGTTTGTGCACAGATTCAGTGCCTTTAAGTTGTGAATAACATTGCTTTCTAAAACTAATTAGTACACTGTGTGTTCTGTTTGTTTGTGCACAGATTCAGTGCCTTTAAGTTGTGAATAACACTGCTTTCTAAAACTAATTAGTACACTATGTGTTCTGTTTGTTTGTGCACAGATTCAGTGCCTTTAAGTTGTGAATAACACTGCTTTCTAAAACTAATTAGTAGACTATGTGTTCCGTTTGTTTGTGCACAGATTCAGTGCCTTTAAGTTGTGAATAACACTGCTTTCTAAAACTAATTAGTACACTATGTGTTCTGTTTGTTTGTGCACAGATTCAGTGCCTTTAAGTTGTGAATAACATTGCTTTCTAAAACTAATTAGTAGACTATGTGTTCCGTTTGTTTGTGCACAGATTCAGTGCCTTTAAGTTGTGAATAACATTGCTTTCTAAAACTAATTAGTACACTATGTGTTCGCTTTACAACAATATAAATGCATTACGTTTGTTTGTGCACAGATTCAGTGCCTTTAAGTTGTGAATAACACTGCTTTCTAAAACTAATTAGTACACTATGTGTTCTGTTTGTTTGTGCACAGATTCAGTGCCTTTAAGTTGTGAATAACACTGCTTTCTAAAACTAATTAGTACACTATGTGTTCTGTTTGTTTGTGCACAGATTCAGTGCCTTTAAGTTGTGAATAACATTGCTTTCTAAAACTAATTAGTACACTATGTGTTCTGTTTGTTTGTGCACAGATTCAGTGCCTTTAAGTTGTGAATAACACTGCTTTCTAAAACTAATTAGTACACTATGTGTTCTGTTTGTTTGTGCACAGATTCAGTGCCTTTAAGTTGTGAATAACATTGCTTTCTAAAACTAATTAGTAGACTATGTGTTCTGTTTGTTTGTGCACAGATTCAGTGCCTTTAAGTTGTGAATAACATTGCTTTCTAAAACTAATTAGTAGACTATGTGTTCTGTTTGTTTGTGCACAGATTCAGTGCCTTTAAGTTGTGAATAACATTGCTTTCTAAAACTAATTAGTAGACTATGTGTTCCGTTTGTTTGTGCACAGATTCAGTGCCTTTAAGTTGTGAATAACACTGCTTTCTAAAACTAATTAGTACACTATGTGTTCAGTTTGTTTGTGCACAGATTCAGTGCCTTTAAGTTGTGAATAACAATGCTTTCTAAAACTAATTAGTACACTATGTGTTCCGTTTGTTTGTGCACAGATTCAGTGCCTTTAAGTTGTGAATAACACTGCTTTCTAAAACTAATTAGTAGACTATGTGTTCCGTTTGTTTGTGCACAGATTCAGTGCCTTTAAGTTGTGAATAACAATGCTTTCTAAAACTAATTAGTACACTATGTGTTCTGTTTGTTTGTGCACAGATTCAGTGCCTTTAAGTTGTGAATAACATTGCTTTCTAAAACTAATTAGTACACTATGTGTTCCGTTTGTTTGTGCACAGATTCAGTGCCTTTAAGTTGTGAATAACATTGCTTTCTAAAACTAATTAGTACACTATGTGTTCCGTTTGTTTGTGCACAGATTCAGTGCCTTTAAGTTGTGAATAACATGCTTTCTAAAACTAATTAGTAGACTATGTGTTCAGTTTGTTTGTGCACAGATTCAGTGCCTTTAAGTTGTGAATAACATTGCTTTCTAAAACTAATTAGTAGACTATGTGTTCCGTTTGTTTGTGCACAGATTCAGTGCCTTTAAGTTGTGAATAACATTGCTTTCTAAAACTAATTAGTACACTATGTGTTCCGTTTGTTTGTGCACAGATTCAGTGCCTTTAAGTTGTGAATAACACTGCTTTCTAAAACTAATTAGTACACTATGTGTTCAGTTTGTTTGTGCACAGATTCAGTGCCTTTAAGTTGTGAATAACACTGCTTTCTAAAACTAATTAGTAGACTATGTGTTCCGTTTGTTTGTGCACAGATTCAGTGCCTTTAAGTTGTGAATAACACTGCTTTCTAAAACTAATTAGTACACTATGTGTTCCGTTTGTTTGTGCACAGATTCAGTGCCTTTAAGTTGTGAATAACAATGCTTTCTAAAACTAATTAGTACACTATGTGTTCCGTTTGTTTGTGCACAGATTCAGTGCCTTTAAGTTGTGAATAACACTGCTTTCTAAAACTAATTAGTACACTATGTGTTCCGTTTGTTTGTGCACAGATTCAGTGCCTTTAAGTTGTGAATAACATTTATAAAACTAATTAATAATAATAATAGGGGATACTTATTATAGCGCGATACCCCACAATGGGCTCATCGCGCTTTACAACAATATAAATGCATTACAAATCTTTTTTTTTTTTAAAAACAAAAAAACAAAAACAAACAAAAAACATATAGTTAACAGCATCATATTAAAGTGTCATACATAAAATCACAAATTGACTAAAAAACATTTATCAATTAAGACAATATAAAGCAGCACGTCACACGAAAACTATGGGAAATATACAACTTTTAAAATATGACCTGCACAGAAACAACAATACAATAATAACATACGGTACACTTACACGCCAACCTCCACACCCACAGGCCACACGCACCCACCCACAACGCGCACTACGCACACGCACACACACAAAAAAAAAAAAACACGAACACACGCCGCACACACACACACCAGAACTGGTTAGTACACTATTAGTACACTATGTGTTCTGTTTGTTTGTGCACAGATTCAATGCCTTTAAGTTGTGAATAACATTTCTAAAACTAATTAGTACACTATGTGTTCTGTTTGTTTGTGCACAGATTCAGTGCCTTTAAGTTGTGAATAACATTTCTAAAACTAATTAGTACACTATGTGTTCTGTTTGTTTGTGCACAGATTCAGTGCCTTTAAGTTGTGAATAACATTGCTTTCTAAAACTAATTAGTAGACTATTTGTTCCGTTTGTTTGTGCACAGATTCAGTGGTTCACCAGCTACAGCCGCATTCTGGCCAACTACATGAGGACCATCGGAGAGGCCGGGGGACTGGACCTCACTCAGGACCTGAACCCGCCAAAGTCTCTGTACATCGAGGTAGGCATGGTGTACCTTGAGGTAGGCATGGTGTACCTTGAGGTAGGCATGGTGTACCTCGAGGTAGGCAGATTGTGTACATTGAGGTAGGCATGGTGTACATTGAGGTAGGCATGAGGCAGGCATGGTGTACATTCTGTACATTGAAGTAGGCATGGTGTACATCGAGGTAGGCATGAGGCAGGCATGGTGTACATTCTGTACATTGAAGTAGGCATGGTGTACATCGAGGTAGGCATGGTGTACCTTGATGTAGGCATGGTGTACCTTGATGTAGGCATGGTGTACCTCGAGGTAGGCAGATTGTGTACATTGAGGTAGGCATGGTGTACATTGAGGTAGGCATGAGGCAGGCATGGTGTACATTCTGTACATTGAAGTAGGCATGGTGTACATCGAGGTAGGCATGGTGTACATTGAGGTAGGCATGGCGTACATTGAGATAGGCATGGTGTATGAGGTAGGCATGGTGTACATTGAGGTAGGCATGGTCAGACCTGTTTACCCTCCCGGTTTTACCGGAATTATCCCGGGAATTTGCAAAAAAATTATGGGTAAAATAATAAATTCCGGATGAACGCTGAAAATCCTGGGATTTCGAAAAAACCGTCTATTATTTGTTTCCGTTTGTATGAAAAGACGCAAGGGTTGACCGAAACCTTGGAGTTCTGAGACGCGATTTTTCATTGGTCCGTGGACCCCCCTCAACCAATGATAGCATTTCTTGTTGGCAGAGATTGTAGTTTTTGCGCCAAACATGTCGTCAGGCAAGTCAAACGCAGGCGGCAAGCGCCAGAAATCTTCGACAAACGGCAGCAGTGATAGGGTGAAACGGCCAAAAGTGAAGCAGAAGTTTTCTCAAAAGTGTTTGAAAGTGCCAGGAATAACAAGTTCGCGTTTGGGAGACGAGCATGCACACTGCAAGTACTGCAACGTGGACTTCAAAATTTTGCATGGCGGCATAAGCGACATTGCAATGTGAATTTTGTTTGTTTCCCCTCATATTCCGGGTTTTTCTGTGGCAAATTCAAGGTTGTTCATTATAAGGGTAAACAGGTCTGCATTGTGCACATTCTGTACATTGAGGTAGGCATGGTGTACATTGAGGTAGGCATGGTGCACATTGAGGTAGACGTTGAGGTAGGCATGGTGCACACTGGGGTAAGCATGGTGCACACTGGGGTAAGCATGGTGCACATTGAGGTAGGCATTGTGTACATTGAGGTAGGCATGGTGTACATTGAGGTAGGCATGGTGCACATTGAGGTAGGCGTGGTGCTTACACATCGGGGTGCCCATTGGGTGGTGCTTATGCAACATCAGGGTGCCCATTGGTGGTGCTTACACATCGGGGTGCCCATTGGGTGGTGCTTACACAACATCAGGGTGCCCATTGGTGGTGCTAACACATCAAGTTCTTTTATTTTTTTCTTGGTAGTTCTGGGCAGGTTGTGCAACCTCTAATGGTAATTGAATGACAATTTTGTTTGTTTTTCAAGTGTGTTTGGTTTTGATAGGTATGCTGTGTAACCCTTGATTCATTTCATGTTCGGTTGGGGTTTTGTCCCAGGTGCGTTGTGTGAGAGACCATGGAGAGTTTGAGACACAAGACGGAGACATCATCGTCCTGAGGAAGAACAGCCAGGTAGGCAATTTGTTGGTGCTGTATAGTGTGTGTGTCTGTCCTGTCTGAGACAACAATCGTCCTGATAGTTAGAACAGCCCAGGTAGGAATTTGTTTGTGCTGTATAGTGTGTGTCTGTCTGTCTGTCTGTCTGAGACATCGTCCTGAGGAAGAACAGCCAGGTAGGAATTTGTTGGTGCTGTATAGTGTGTCGTTTGTATGTCTGAGACATCATCGTCCTTGAGGAAGAACAGCCAGGTAGGAATTTATTGGTGCTGTATAGTGTCTGTCTGTCTGTCTGAGACATCATCGTCCTGAGTTAGAACAGCCAGGTAGGAATTTTATTGGTGCTTGTATAGTGGTCTTGTCTGTCTGTCTGTATGAGACATCATCCTGAGGAAGAAACAGCCAGGTAGGAATTTATTGGTGCTGTATAGTGTCTGTCTGTCTGTCTATGTTTTTGTCTGTCTGTCTGAGACATCATCCTGAGTTAGAACAGCCAGGGTAGGAATTTGTTGGTGCTGTATAGTGTCTGTCTGTCTGTGTGTCTGTCTGTCTTTGTGCCTGTCTGTATATCTTTGTGCCTGTCTGTCTGTATGTGTATCTTTGTGCCCTGTGTCTGTGTCTGTATGTGTATCTTTGTGTCTGTGTCTGTATGTGTATCTTTGTGCCTGTGTCTGTGTCTGTATGTGTATCTTTGTGCCTGTAATGTCTATGTCTGATGTATCTGTTGTGCCTGTCTGTCTGTGTCTGATGTATCTTTGTGCCCTGTCTGTCTGTGTCCTGATGTATCTTTGTGCCTGTCTGTCTGTGTCTGATGTATCTTTGTGCCTGTCTGTCTGTGTCTGATGTATCTTTGTGCCTGTCTGTCTGTGTCTGTATGTGTATCTTTGTGCCTGTCTGTCTGTATCTTTGTGCCTGTCTGTCTGTTGTGTCTGATGTTCTTTGTGCTTGTCCTGTCTGTATCTTTGTGCCTGTCTGTCTGTGTATCTTTGTGCCTGTCTGTCTGTGTCTGTGTATCTTTGTGCCTGTCTGTCTGTGTATCTTTGTGCCTGTCTGTCTGTGTCTGTGTATCTTTGTGCCTGTCTGTCTGTGTCTGATGTATCTTTGTGCCTGTCTGTCTGTGTCTGTATGTATCTTTGTGCCTGTCTTTGTGTGTATGTATCTTTGTGCATGTCTGTCTGTATGTGTATATTTGTGTATGTCTGTCTGTGTCTGTATGTATCTGTGCCTGTCTGTCTGTAGTCTGTATGTGTATCTTTGTGCCTGTCCCTGTCTGTGTCTGTATGTATCTGTGCCTGTTCTGTATGTGTATCTTTGTGCCCTGGTCTGTCTGTGTCTGTATGTGTATCTTTGTTGTCTGTCTGTGGTCTGTACTGTGTATCTTTGTGCCTGTCTGTGTCTGTATGGTGTATCTTTGTGTCTGTCTTTGTGTGTCTTTGTGTCTGTGTGTGCATGTTTCTGTCCTATGCCATACATTCCGACAGCCACACCCTGGATGTCAGTTTGTGAACCCCAGTACCGGCAGTCCACAGGGAGCTATCTTAGTAGCTATGTTGGGTGGTCAAGAGGCAACCAGCAGAGGAGACACTGCACTGCTGATGGGTCACTTCAGTGGAGCCTGTTGTGATCTAACATATGCAGGACACCACCTACCAGGCCTCAATTTTGTGTTCCCTAAAAAAAATTGTTTTAAATTAGTGTCCCTAAATAAAATAAAATCGAGCCTTAGGGCAGATTAATGTTACTCATTTCTAGATATGTTGTGTATTTAACACAAAGGGCAGATTAATTACTCATTTCTAGATATGTTGTGTATTTAACACAAAGAAAATTTCAATCTTTGTTTTTGTGTTGTGTTGTCCTCTCCACCATTGTTGATGGGTACTGTGTGGGTGAGGGTCATAAAGGCGAGCTTGGCACATTCTTTTTTAAGAATGATGCTTTGCTTGTCTCACTTTGGTTCTGACCCCGCACATGTAAGGTGAATGGTATCGTAATCAACTTTGGTGGAGGGGAGTTAAATTAAAAAAAGAGAGTAATTACCCTTTGTTCAATTTCGTCATCTCCTCTCTTGGCCTCACTATTTGATTCTTTGTTTTTGTAGTCATTATTACTGTTTTTGTATTTTATTGCAATTTTGTTAACTTAAAATAAAATACGTTTTTTTTTAACATTTGTTTTGAAATCCATCGTTAGATTTAAACTGCAAATGTACAAATGTGCAAGCAGCAGTTTACCCCCTGCCCCAGGTATATGTAAATTGTTCAATCTACTTTAACCATACTGTACCAACACCTAAAACAACTGCATTAGCACCAATCGACCTGGAGCTATACCATAGCATATAGAAAAACGAAAGTAGGCATCGACCTTGACCCTATTCTGGATATGGTCCGGGGGGTTGCTCCCCCTGCCTCCAATAGTGGCTGGTCCAATGAGATACTACTTCCATCATCTCTATTTTCCAGCGCCATTGTTCAAGACCTGGATTGCCATGCTCTGAATTTTCGTTCTATTTTCTTCCTTTTGGTGGGTTTGTTCCATTCTCTTTCTCTTTCGAGAAATTTCCTTAGTTCTTTGTGAACGTTTTGGTGTATTTCATGCGATAGTTTTCTTTTCGCTCGTTGTGTTTGAGAACATTTTTTGGTGGAGTACACAGGTCGTGTTCTCTTCGTGTTGTGGTTAGCCAACATGGCTTCCCCCCCCCCCATCCCATCTCGGTTTCTCAAACTACTACTCCCGTTCCTACGGTTGTTCTTCCTAGGGATGAACAAGGTCGTTTCGTGTCATCCACCCCTACTGAACTATCCAAAGAAATTTCTTCTACCAAAGAAAAATCGTCCAAACGAAGTTCGAAATCTTCCAAGTCAGCATCGTCTAAGCACGTTGATTCGGTTCAAACTTCCTCTCGTTCGGATTTTGGCGAGACCCACTCGGCTGTTTCGGGTTCCACCTCTCATGCAGAGGTTAATTCTATCCTTGAATCGTTCATGCAGCGTCTTGACTCCTCAGGCCTCATAATTGGCCCAGTCAATACAACTCAGTCCGCGGATTATTTCTCCGGAACTTCACGTCAGGATGTGGTTTATCCTGTTGTTTCGTCGTGTGTCTCGTCTTCGACTTTGTCTCCACCACATGTTCACAGGGTTTGTTCCAGGGATCCTCTGTCAACCAAGTCTGTCACGTCCACCAGGACTTCAGGAGGGATGGATTCTACCTCTGAGTTCCGCCCAGCCAGGCCAAACTCAAAAGAAAGGGGGGTGTCCCGCCGCTGCTACTCTGGC
>CM065684.1:67219654-67306261 GCA_017654935.2 Phymorhynchus buccinoides | reverse complement strand
ACATCTTTATGACAATACATAAGACGTACTGTTTAGGTAATCAGTTTTTAGCTAATACCTTTTGAATACCTCGAATTACGGACGCGTCCAGTTGAATGCTCCGTTCAAATTCCAATCTGAGTCTCTGCATAGCCGCCACTGTGAACCACCCCACTACCGATAACTCTATCAGCCAGGCTCGCCATAACACTTTAGTATTCCATCTTCCCCTTTTAGAGTATTTGGGTATGTGTCAAGCGTTGGTTGAAATTAGCGTCCTGCAAAAAAAAATCGATTTATAGCGCGCGGTTATGAACAGATGCTGTTGAAATTTTACACCAAGATAGTCACTATCCCTAGTCACGCATGTTCCAAATCTCGAGTTCATGTCGGGTATGGTTACGCAGCGGTTTGTGAAAACATGAAGCGGCCTGTCGGGTCCCGTATCTCCGGCATTTCTGAATCGTTTCGCTTCCGGTTTTGCACACGGATAGTGCCCGGCCCCCGTCATCTTCCTGCCAATTCCGAAGGCAATCAGCCCAGAAACTCCGGAAATACGCGCGCCGAGAGGCCGGCGGATGCGCGTTTCGCGCATTTGCGAAAACAGCGCAAAATGACACCGGGGGGGGGGGGGGGGGGCCCCCACCTCGGTTTGTTACCGCTGCCATCGCCCCGTTAAGGGCTCACATAAAACTTTGAAGCGATCGCGTCGGAAAAACGGCGGGAGTTAGTTTAAGGCCCGTTTGGTCTTGTTTAAGACACGCACAGACACGGACAACCCACCCACACGGGGGGACAGTTAGGCTTTTTTATATAGATAGTATTTTATATTAGAAACCTCAGATCATTTGGGTATTTTGATTTTTGTAATCCTTGATCACTTGCATTTCAATGACTTTCATTCTTTCTTTTCCATTTAAAGGGAAGTAATTTGCTTTGATTTGAGTAGGGTTTGATGACTTAAAGGGAAATAATTTGTCAAATGATTTATTTCCCTTTGATAATAATACCAAATCTTTTTAAATGTTTTCAAATAAGCCGAAAGCACTTGAGGTTCTTGTTTTATCAGATCACTTGGTCTTATTGTGTTATATTTAAATAACAGTAATATCAAGGCTTTGTATATCAATAGAAATTTCATACTATTTCTTGCTCAGTATCTTTGGCAATGTCTTCTTTACTGGCACTTCGTAGTGCAGGCAGACTGTCAAATCCTTCATCTGCCAGCAAGTCCTTCACTCCTGGGACAAGTCTTTGGCAATGTCTTCTTTACTGGCACTTCGTAGTGCAGGCAGACTGTCAAATCCTTCATCTGCCAGCAAGTCCTTCACTCCTGAGGCAAGTCTTTGGCAGTGTCTTCTAGTAGTGCAGGCAGACTGTCAAATCCTTCATCTGCCAGCAAGTCCTTCACTCCTGGGACAAGTCTTTGGCAATGTCTTCTTCACTGGCACTTCGTAGTGCAGGCACACTGTCAAATCCTTCATCTGCCAGCAAGTCCTTCACTCCTGAGGCAAGTCTTTGGCAGTGTCTTCTAGTAGTGCAGGCAGACTGTCAAATCCTTCATCTGCCAGCAAGTCCTTCACTCCTGGGACAAGTCTTTGGCAATGTCTTCTTATAGTGCAGGCAGACTGTCAAATCCTTCATCTGCCAGCAAGTCCTTCACTCCTGGGACAAGTCTTTGGCAATGTCTTCTTCACTGGCACTTCGTAGTGCAGGCACACTGTCAAATCCTTCATCTGCCAGCAAGTCCTTCACTCCTGGGACAAGTCTTTGGCAATGTCTTCTTATAGTGCAGGCAGACTGTCAAATCCTTCATCTGCCAGCAAGTCCTTTACTCCTGGGGCAAGTCCTTCACTCCTGGGGCAAGTGCTTTACTCCTGGGGCAAGTCCTTCACTCCTGGGGCAAGTCCTTTACTCCTGGGGCAAGTCCTTCACTCCTGGGGCAAGTCCTTTACTCCTGGGGCAAGTTCTTCACTCCTGGGGCAAGTCCTTCACTCCTGGGGCAAGTCTTTGGCAAAGTCCCAGAAGGAGAAGTCCATCGCCATTCTTTTATAATAACAACGTTTACTGCACTGATAGCTCTCTAAAAGGAAAGAAAAGCAAAAAACATTGAAACTTTATTCTTTAAATTAAATAGAAAAAACAAGTTTCACTGGATAACTGCATTAGAATGGTGCGTGCAAGAATTGCACAAGGCGACGCTGCTGCTGCATTTGCTGGCATTCAAACAGGAACAGGCTACTTTAACCTTTACCTTCTTTACCTACTTTACCTTCCCTCTGACTCCTCCCCTTTTCTTCCCTTCTCACCTCCTGTTAGAACCTCCATCACTTTCCATGTCCATCCAGTACCACCCTCACCCTCTCTTTTGACCCAACTAATTCTCTGCTTGACCACACCCTATGCTGCCCCCCTTTCATTACAGTGTGTGGCTAGCTAGGTTCTTATAATAATAATAATAATGAGCATTTATATGCGCTTATTCTTAAACAAGCCCTAAGTGCTTACAATAATAAATAAATAAATAATAACCCCCCCACAAAACAAAGACAAACAACAACAACAACACCAACAACAACAACCAAAAAAAAAAAAAAAAGCAGTAGAAAATATGAGAATGTTAAAAATTTCCTCGCATACACACACACACACACACACACACGCGCGCGCGCGCACACACACAAACAAACACACACACACCACAACAACACAACACACGCCCGCACAAACCAACGCACACGTGCACACAAACACACGCGCAGAGAAGGGACAAAAATTACTTTCCAAAAGAACAGAGCTTTCCAACAGGAAGCCAGTGAAGAAATTCAAGCATAGGGGTAGAATGAGATAATTTGGAGCACCTCAGTACAAGGCGAGCTGCATTGTTTTGAATTTTTTAAAGTTTAGCGAGAACAGTTTGTGGGCAGCCAGCAAGAAGGGAATTACAGTAATCTAGTCTGGAGAGTACGAAGGCAGAGATGAGAGTTTTGGTATGGCGGGGTAATAAAAACGGTCACGCACGTAATGTTCTTATCCCTAACTGGTATTTGTGCCATAGTGTTCAAGTGCTTCGGCTGTTGGGATGATCCCTGGAGTCTTTAAGCCAGGGTAAGACAACAACAACAGTAGAAGAGTTAATAATCAGTCCCCTGTGTTTTCAGAGCGGACCTGGCTAAAACCTGGTGGTCCCTGAAGGTGTTGGGGTTGATTGTGTTCCTGGGGCACATCTCTCTGCCTCTCTTCATCTTCTACAACTCCTGGATCATGCCCAGATTGGTCTTCTCTACTGTGGGTCAGTGTGTGTGTGTCACTGTCACTGTGTGTGTGTGCGACATCTCTCTGCCTCTCTTCATCTTCTACAACTCCTGGATCATGCCCAGATTGGTCTTCTCTACTGTGGGTCAGTGTGTGTGTGTCACTGTGTGTGTGTGTGACATATCTCTGCCTCTCTTCATCTTCTACAACTCCTGGATCATGCCCAGATTGGTCTTCTCTACTGTGGGTCAGTGTGGGTCTGTCACTGTGTGTGTGTGTGACATCTCTCTGCCTCTCTTCATCTTCTACAACTCCTGGATCATGCCCAGATTGGTCTTCTCTACTGTGGGTCAGTGTGTGTGTGTACTGTCACTGTCACTGTGTGTGTGTCACTGTGTGTGTGTGTGTCACTGTGTGTGTGTGTGTGTGTGTGTGTGTGTGTGTGTGTGTGTGTGTGTGTGTGTGTGACCTCTCTCTCTTTTGTCCATTTTCTACAACAGCTGGATTGTGCCTGGGCTGGTCTTCTCTAGTTTGAATGTGGGTGAGTGAGAAGAGCCCTGCACATTATAACTGTCTACATGTATTTGAAATGTTGATGTTGACTTCAAATCACATGATGTGTTTGTAGCTGTAAGCTACTGCACATTACAGCTGTAAGTTACTGAATACACGTATTGTCTGAGTCGAAGCTGTAGATCTTGTATCTTACTTGTAATGTATGCATAGACACAGACATTTTACCTGAGGCATTTACATACCGTATTTTTCGGACTATAAGGCGATACTTTTTTTTTCCCAGACTGAGACCCCTATGTGCCTTATAATGTGACTGATAATATAGTGAAAAAACAGAGTAACAAACATGAATTTTGTGTTAAGTTTGGGGTGTGCGTCTTATAATCAGGTGTGCCTTATAGTCTGAAAAATACGGTACTTGTACACATGTGCACAGACACAGGCATAGAATCTACACACTCACACTGACACACGCGCACGCACATGCGCAACACACACACACACACAGGTCCTATAGTGAGTGATTCTGTGTTTTGATATGTAGTCTATTTTTTCTCCAGTGCGATGGCCCCCTTTTCAGGACCCTGCCTACCCAGCTGACTATGGCCTCAACGCCACACGCAACTTTTACTTGGATGTGGAGAAAGATATTAGAGTGGGAGTGTGGTGAGTGGTCGTAGTTATTCTAACGCTTTGTGGCTTGGATATATATTTTGTAGAGAAAAATATATCAGAATGGGTATTAGGTTTGCTTTGGTTTTCTTCTTCTGCATTCCCTGGCCATATGGCCATAATGGGTAAGGTACGTATGTGTCCGGTTTTCAGTTTTCAACTGGTCTCCCTGCTGCGTACAGCCAACACATTCCGATTTCGGAGGAGCTCAAAGGAGAAAATTATTTGGAAGATTTTTTTTTTAAAAAAGAGGCAGGAGAATGGGCCAATAACTGAACATGTCAGAAAAATAGTAGATGATAGAAAACAAAAAGGCAGAGTCAAAGAGATTGCTAGTACAGAACTTCCAGAAGGTGGGGGAACTACTTGTACTGAAAGACGCCACAGTGTTGAAGGTGTGGTCATCCAGCTCCCGGTGTTGAGGCACCAGGCATCCACCCATTGCCCATCTTGGGGGTGAAAGCTGTATTACTGATAAATGGTCATCCAGCTCCCAGTGTTGAGGCACCAGGCATCCACCCATTGCCCATCTTGGGGGTGAAAGCTGTATTACTGATAAATGGTCATCCAGCTCCCAGTGTTGAGGCACCAGGCATCCACCCATTGCCCATCTTGGGGGTGAAAGCTGTATTACTGATAAATGGTCATCCAGCTCCCAGTGTTGAGGCACCAGGCATCCACCCATTGCCCATCTTGGGGGTGAAAGCTGTATTACTGATCAATATTCTTTTTGAAATTGAAAGATATCACAGTGGATATTTCCTGAGATTTACTATGACAGATTTAGCAGTAGCATAGCCTAATTTCTGTGTTATGTGGAAACATCTGTACATCAGTGTGGTCAATGGAACCTTCACAGCAATGCCTTCTATGTGCAGGCACACCCTCCCTTCCAGCCTATCCTGTACATCAGTGTGGTCAATGGAACCTTCACAGCAATGCCTTCTGTTTCACAGCAATGCCTTCTGTTTCACAGCCTTCTATGTGCAGGCACACCCTCCCTTCCAGCCTATCCTGTACATCAGTGTGGTCAATGGAACCTTCACAGCAATGCTTTCTATTTCACAGCAATGCTTTCTGTTTCACAGCAATGCTTTGTTTCACAGCAATGCTTTCTATGTGCAGGCACACCCTCCCTTCCAGCCTATCCTGTACATCAGTGTGGTCAATGGAACCTTCACAGCAATGCCTTCTATGTGCAGGCACACCCTCCCTTCCAGCCTATCCTGTACATCAGTGTGGTCAATGGAACCTTCACAGCAATGCCTTCTATGTGCAGGCACACCCTCCCTTCCAGCCTATCCTGTACATCAGTGTGGTCAATGGAAGCTTCACAGCAATGCCTTCTATGTGCAGGCACACCCTCCCTTCCAGCCTGTCCTGTACATCAGTGTGGTCAATGGAACCTTCACAGCAATGCCTTCTATGTGCAGGCACACCCTCCCTTCCAGCCTATCCTGTACATCAGTGTGGTCAATGGAACCTTCACAGCAATGCCTTCTGTTTCACAGCAATGCCTTCTGTTTCACAGCAATGCTTTCTATGTGCAGGCACACCCTCCCTTCCAGCCTATCCTGTACATCAGTGTGGTCAATGGAACCTTCACAGCAATGCTTTCTATTTCACAGCAATGCTTTCTGTTTCACAGCAATGCTTTGTTTCACAGCAATGCTTTCTATGTGCAGGCACACCCTCCCTTCCAGCCTGTCCTGTACATCAGTGTGGTCAATGGAACCTTCACAGCAATGCTTTCTGTTTCACAACAATGCCTTCTGTTTCACAGCTTTCTATGTGCAGGCACACCCTCCCTTCCAGCCTATCCTGTACATCAGTGTGGTCAATGGAACCTTCACAGCAATGCTTTCTGTTTCACAGCAATGCCTTCTGTTTCACAGCCTTCTATGTGCAGGCACACCCTCACTTCCAGCCTATCCTGTACATCAGTGTGGTCAATGGAACCTTCACAGCAATGCTTTCTGTTTCACAGCAATGCTTTCTGTTTCACAGCAATGCCTTCTATGTGCAGGCACACCCTCCCTTCCAGCCTATCCTGTACATCAGTGTGGTTAATGGAACCTTCACAGCAATGCTTTCTGTTTCACAGCAATGCCTTCTGTTTCACAGCAATGCCTTCTATGTGCAGGCACACCCTCCCTTCCAGCCTGTCCTCCGAGCCAGGGTTGAGCGGGGAGGACTATGAGGCCACTTTATCCTCCGCTAAACACATTTTCTTGTATCTCCATGGTAACAGTGGGTCCAGGTAAGGCAGTTTCTGTTTTAGCATCGTTTGTTACTAACTGATGTAGCTTGACGAAGTACTGGTTTTTCGGACTATAATGCGCACCTGATTGTAACTTCATGTAAGGCTCACCCCAAAAATGTTACACCAAGATCAGATTTTGCTCTTATACTTTCTTACTAAATTACTAAGTCATATTATGAAGCGCAGGGGCCTCAGTCAGGGGAAAAAAAGTATTGCCTTATAGTCCATAAAATAGGGTAACAAAACGAATTGTGCATTAGTGGCTGACAAAGTATCTACAGCATACTCTATTGTAAAACACCTTGACACTCTAACTAGAGGCTGTTGTAATGGCGTCCAGTGCTGCATCCAAGGGGGGTAGTTGGCCTTTGAACTGTGGACCATCTTGTTTTCCTGAATAAACATGTTGAGATAACTGTGGACCATCTTGTTTTCCTGAATAAACATGTTGAGATGTGTGTCAGATTGTAGTTTTCAAACAAACTAGAGCCTGTTGTAATGGTGTCCAGTGCTGCATCCAAGGGGGTTAGTTGGCCTTTGAACATCATTGTGTGCATATTTTGATTCATCTCTTACAATGGACACACATATAAACCATCTCTGCAAGAATCTTTACTTCCAGCTTTGTAAGCTAAGTAAAATTCGTCCTTTCCTGTCAGTCGATGCTGCCAACAAACTTGCTGTTGCTTTCATTCTCTCTGGCTTGGATTACTGTAACTCTATGCTTGTGGGTCTTTCTGATGAAAAACTGTCCAAACTTAAAAAAAGACAACATTTTGCTGCCAGACTAGTTTCAGAGCTGATTCTAGGGCGCAGGATTGGTACAATCCCCCAAAAATCTGTTCCTTCCTGCAATAATCGGGTCTAAGCGCGGGCTGACACCCGCATATTTGTAGAACTGCCCGCACTTTTTACCGATCGCTGCGGGAATTCCGTCGAAATCTGTCGTCTGCACAAACCGAAAGCATCGAGCAGGAATGAATGATTTCTCGACGTTTCATTGGTTCCTTTACAATGTTAGTGTAAATCAACCATTCGCGTTCATCTCCTTTTACCGACAAGAAGTTGCGAGAGTCCTACTTTGAATTTTCTTCAAAATGAAGCAGACAACGACGCTCTTCGACTTTGATTTTTGTGGCGGCAAAGTAAAAAAAAGAAATCCTCTGCCAAACGAGTGTGCAGAAGATGTTGCAGAAACAGCTACTGCATCAACAGTCTCGGAGAAGCAGCCCGAAGATAACGGCACTAGTGCGAGGGAACACCGGTTCCAAGACGAGTGGCTGAAGAAGTGGCCATGGCTAGCGAAGATTGAATCGGCCGCCTCCCCCCCCCCTTCCCCTCGTATCCATTGGACCTGCCCCCCTTTTTTTCATTCTTAGGGGAGGAATGTCCCCACTTTTTTAAAAATCCTAGAATTCAGCTCTGAGTTTTGCAAAAGTCGAGGCGTGAAAGTGCAAGTGAAAGTGCAACAGCTCTTCTGCGCACCCTCCACTGGCTGCCTGTCAAGGCTAGGATAGAGTACAAGGTTGCTTCACTTTGCTTTCAATGCCTCAATTCCGAATCTGCGCCCTCTTATCTTTCGGAGCTTCTCCACCCTTACATGCCTCCTAGAGAACTTAGGTCTCAAAACTCTTCTCTGTTAATTGTTCCTAGGTATTCTCTGAATTCCTACGGCAAAAGGGCTTTCTCTGTTTCCGGACCTACAATTTGGAATTCTCTACCCCTTTCTCTCAGAAAAGTCACCTGTCTCCAAACCTTCAAATCCCAACTGAAAACATATCTCTTCAGAAAGTTCAAGTTCGAGTATACTTTGATATCTCCCAAAGAGAAATTCAGGTTAGGTGCAACAACATGCAGAGATACAACATAACTGAAAGAACATTAATCAAACGTGTGAAACAAAATTATACCAACCAAATAATTATTAAAATTCATTAGAGACATGGCTCAAACGGCAGGGGGATGAAGCCGTTTGTGCAGATTTGACCCCTGAGGGTTATGCCATCAAGTCTCTGCCACGCCCCTCTCGTGGTGGTGGCGGTATCGCTGTTATCTACAGAGACACCCTCACCCCCCACCTCACCTTCAACTCTACCTTCCCGTTCGACCATTCTTCCTTCGAACTGTTCCAAGTCTCACTGACCTCACAGTTTAGTGTGTTGCATTTTATGTGTGTGTATCGTCCTTGGCCCACGTCTGTAAACAAACTGACTGAAACTTTGTTTTTTGACCAATTCCCTTGTCTGCTTGATCGTTGTAACACGCTTCATGGAAACTTGTGTCTGTTAGGGGATTTTAATTTTCATGTTGACTCTCCCACTGATCGTAGCTCTATTAAGTTTTTAGAAGTGTTAGATATGTACAATCTTCATCAGTCTGTGTCCGGACCCA
The DNA here is from genome assembly GCA_017654935.2 of Phymorhynchus buccinoides. Lineage (NCBI taxonomy): Eukaryota > Metazoa > Mollusca > Gastropoda > Neogastropoda > Raphitomidae > Phymorhynchus > Phymorhynchus buccinoides. Next base: position 67,297,185 of record CM065684.1, on the reverse strand, counting down.
CTCACAAACATGGCCACACTCTGGACTTGGTGATTGAAAGGCCCAGTGATGGAGTTCACCGATCGTCGGAGGTCAATCATGACCTCGAGTCTGACCGTGTTTGTGTTGTGAGTTTGTTTGACATAGAGCTCCCTGCCCACAAACACGTGTACCGCAGCGTCAGAAATATCCGTGCAATCGACAGAACTGTTTTCAGAAAGGATATTCAAATAGAATTATCTAAGTACACATCTAGTTCATGTACTGCCGCCCAGTATGATAGTGCCCTTCAGTCAGTATTGGACAAACATGCTCCTGTTTCTACACATCTAGTTTATGTACTGCCGCCCAGCATGATAGCGCCCTTCGGTCAGTATTGGACAAACATGCTCCTGTTTCTACACATCTAGTTCATGTACTGCCGCCCAGTATGATAGCGCCCTTCAGTCAGTATTGGACAAACATGCTCCTGTTTCTACACATCTAGTTTATGTACTGCCGCCCAGCATGATAGCGCCCTTCGGTCAGTATTGGACAAACATGCTCCTGTTTCTACACATCTAGTTTATGTACTGCCGCCCAGTATGATAGTGCCCTTCAGTCAGTATTGGACAAACATGCTCCTGTTTCTACACATCTAGTTTATGTATTGCCGCCCAGCATGATAGCGCCCTTCGGTCAGTATTGGACAAACATGCTCCTGTTTCTACACATCTAGTTCATGTACTGCCGCCCAGTATGATAGTGCCCTTCGGTCAGTATTGGACAAACATGCTCCTGTTTCTACACATCTAGTTTATGTACTGCCGCCCAGTATGATAGCGCCCTTCGGTCAGTATTGGACAAACATGCTCCTGTTTCTACATGCACAGTTTCTTCTAGCAGAGACTCAAGTCTCAGTATGATAGCGCCCTTCGGTCAGTATTGGACAAACATGCTCCTGTTTCTACACATCTAGTTCATGTACTGCCACCCAGCATGATAGTGCCCTTCGGTCAGTATTGGACAAACATGCTCCTGTTTCTACACATCTAGTTTATGTACTGCCGCCCAGCATGATAGCGCCCTTCGGTCAGTATTGGACAAACATGCTCCTGTTTCTACACATCTAGTTCATGTACTGCCACCCAGCATGATAGTGCCCTTCGGTCAGTATTGGACAAACATGCTCCTGTTTCTACACATCTAGTTCATGTACTGCCGCCCAGTATGATAGTGCCCTTCAGTCAGTATTGGACAAACATGCTCCTGTTTCTACACATCTAGTTCATGTACTGCCACCCAGCATGATAGTGCCCTTCGGTCAGTATTGGACAAACATGCTCCTGTTTCTACACATCTAGTTCAGTTTGTACTGCCACCCAGCATGATAGTGCCCTTCGGTCAGTATTGGACAAACATGCTCCTGTTTCTACACATCTAGTTTATGTACTGCCGCCCAGCATGATAGCGCCCTTCGGTCAGTATTGGACAAACATGCTCCTGTTTCTACACATCTAGTTCATGTACTGCCGCCCAGCATGATAGCGCCCTTCGGTCAGTATTGGACAAACATGCTCCTGTTTCTACACATCTAGTTCATGTACTGCCGCCCAGTATGATAGCGCCCTTCGGTCAGTATTGGACAAACATGCTCCTGTTTCTACACGCACAGTTTCTTCTAGCAGAGACTCAAGTCATTGGTTTAGTGTGATGCCTAACGGAATAAAAGAAGCAAAGAAAAAACGAAGACAGGCCCAAGCACAGTCAGATTCGTCAGGGCTCACTGTACATAAAGAAATATATAATAAAGCTAAAAATGTTGTGACTTTCTTGACAGATCAGGCAAAATCGATGTACTACAGTACCAAAATTGCAGCGGCAAGATCTAGTAAAGAACTGTATTCTATTACAAACAAACTGTGTGCAAGGGTTAAACCTACCAAACTTCCGACTGTTTACCCCCCACCATCATTGCCATGTGTGTTTTCTGATTTCTTTCATTCCAAAATTGAGAACATTAGGAAAGAGCTTGACTTGCAGCCCACTGTCTCCCACCCCCTAGGCAAAGATTTTGTAGGCTCCCCTCTTGTTGCTTTTTGTCCTGTGTCTGAGAAAGATGTCTTTGATGTTTTGAAAAGATCTGCCCCCAAGACGTGTGACCTTGACCCTTTACCAACCCCTTTGTTGTATGAATGTCTTGATGTTGTTGTGCCTGTCATGACTCAGATCATAAACGACTCTTTACTGAGTGGTGTTTTCCCTGACCTGTACAAAACTGCTCTTGTTAAACCCTTGATAAAGAAGCCCACCATGGATCATAATGACTTGAAAAGTTATCGGCCTGTGTCCAACTTAGCGTTTGTCTCCAAAATAATCGAGAAAATTGTCCTTGCACAATTGTCTAACCATCTGTCAGCAAACAATTTGTTCAACCCCCTCCAGTCTGCCTATCGACCTGCTCACAGCACTGAAACGGCTCTGACTAAAGTTCTTAACGATCTCCTCTTAGCTCTTGACAATGGAAAAGTGTCAGTCTTGACTCTCCTAGATCTGTCGGCGGCGTTTGACACAATAGATCACACCATTCTTCTATCCCGGCTGGAACGTGTTTTTGGAATCCATTCTACAGTTCTACAGTGGTTCTCCTCATATCTAACAAATCGCTTTCAGACTGTCTTGATCAACAACTGCAGTTCAGATCCGAAGTTAATTTCTTGTGGTGTACCTCAGGGATCTGTATTGGGGCCAGTTCTCTTTGTCCTGTACACTGCTCCTCTCTCTGATGTTTTTGCTAGTCACTCTGTTATTGACCATTCCTTTGCTGATGATACCCAGCTTCAAACATCGGCAGAACCTACCCAACTTGACAGCGCTATTCAGTCTATGGAATCATGCATTCATGATGTCAAATCCTGGATGACCTGCAACAAATTAAAACTTAATGATGACAAGACGGAAGCTCTGATTGTTTCCTCTCAGCGTATGTCTGCAGCTATCTCTTTTCCAGAAACTCTTACAGTTGGCAATGCTTGTGTTCAGTTTTCTAAGTCAGCAAAGAATCTCGGAGTTACTCTCGATTCAAATCTCACAATGCGTACACAGGTTATTAATCTCATACGTTCCATCAATTATGAGCTCAGACGAATCAGTGCTGTTCGACACTTTCTGTCTGTTGAAGCCACGAAAACTCTTATTTCTGCCTTTATTCTTTCCCGCATTGACTATTGCAACTCTCTTCTCTGTGGCTGTCCTCAGTATCTCCTGCAATGTGTTCAAAAACTGCAAAACAGTGCAGCACGCCTCACTCTCAAGATTCCACGCTCTGATCATATAACACCTCATCTTCGTAACTTGCACTGGCTTCCAGTAGAGGCTAGAATCAAGTATAAAATAGCCTGCCTTTGCTTCAGTGCTGTTCACTCTTCTGGTCCTGTATCTCTCTGAACTAGTAACTCTACACACCTGCTCGTTGCCTACATTCTTCCTCTGACTGCTGCACACTCAAGGTTCCTCGGGTCCACACGAAATCGTTTGGTGAACGATCCTTCTACTATTTAGCACCTCACTTATTGAATTCCCTCCCACAACATGTCCCCTCATCTGACTCTATCTCCGCCTTTCGCTCTGCCCTTATGTTGAAAGGGGGGTAAGGGGGTTTTTTTTGGTAGAGGAGGGGAAGGAACTTAGAGATATCTTTCTCTCCAATTAACCACAGGGCCACATGGAGTGGTTTATTTGGTGTTTATTTCAAGCTCAGCAGAACACACCTGTAACTGTAAGACATAAAAAGAAACAACTAACTAACTTGCAAACATAAAACATTGCCACGGTAACATACACTTTTCCTGGACTATTAATCCATACAAACTGTAATACCCAGTTCCCAGTTACACAATGACAAGTATGGTATAGAACCAATTATCATGTTTGCCTTTCTACTACATGTCTTACAGTTGACACTAAACACATCCAATGCACATTCCTTCCCTTTAACCTTCAGGGAATCTTTACTGGCTAAACAAGCCAACAAAACCAACAATGACAAGCCACACCTTGACACAATTGGTAGATATCTCCAAAATATAACGAAAATAAAAGTTCTAGGAGACCCAAAAGGAACCCCAAGGAACTGAAGAATGAGTTATGTTCATAGAATCATCGGAACGAACCCACCAGAATGAAGAAGAAGAAGAAAACTTCAGAGCAGCGTGGCAAGCCCAATCCAATAGGACTTTTGGAAGAGCTTCTAAGTTAGCATCATGCTAAGTCTCAACGTGAATACAGGCCCAGGTGGAAAATATAGAATGATGTATCTAGTAGCCCATTGGACCAGCCTCTATCCGGATGTAAGGGGGATAACTACCGCCCATAGCCGGTAAGGGGGCAAGGTCACAGGGCTACTTTCGTTTTTCTATATACTATGGTATAGTTCCAGGTCAATTAAGGTTAATGCAGTTGTTTTAAGTCAGGGTTCATAGCCAAACAGCATCCTAATTTTCCCAAACTTTCAAAGCCCAACTTTAGGGATTTCCCAAATCGAAGGTTTTTCGGCAAGCCGCACAATATGCTGAGTGCTTGTTGGTTGCATCCTTTCGCAGCCATACTTTATATGCAGAATTTTCGAGCCAAAGCTCACTGAAGACACATTTGCCCGGCATTTTGCGCGGCATGCGTAAAGATCCGGATGTCTTTAAAGGGAAGCAACTCGTATCAATTCCGATTAAAAATTGAAATTAGATCGTATGCATAAAAATATTCATTTTATTTCATAATTATAATTTTTCTTCTTGGCACGATGATTCAAAATTATGGTCTTGGGCGATTTGGGGGGCAGATTGATGAAGATTTGACAGTAGCTCAAAATTCACACTTTCAAAGACACTACTCTTGGTTTTTCATTTTTCACAAACTTTCATGGGCCTTGAAAATGAAGTCTATTTTCCCCAAACCTTCCCAAACTTTCCCAACTGCTGTGAACCCTGTAAGTGTTGGTACAGTATGGTTAGAATAGATTGGAGAGTTACCACACCCTCGTTCTGTCTGTAAGTCTTGTGGCTAATGTCACTTTATAGCAATGGAAAAATGTTTGCATCAAAATAACATAAAACTAGACATCAACTGGTGATTAGTGAAGAACGAATATGTGATCAAATCCTTACCCAAGAACATTATTATAAGAAAAATATTCTTAATCAATGGACAGAAAACCCGACTTTAAGTTTAACTGGTAACTGATGTGTAATTAGCCAAATGAAAGTCACCTAAATGTCAAGAATTACACATGACACATGCCACAACAAATCAAACATGACAAAACCGAAAACTCCAACCCAAAAACGATCATAAAATCTACTTGTCTACAACAACAAAATACTACTTTTGATCCACAAAACGAACCATAGTTTTAGTCTTAAAGAAAACCGTTACACAGAGAGAGAGAACTGAGACTGGGGACAGTCAATGGCTACACGTGTCTTACAATCAATAGTAAGGAACTTGTACCCCAAACGAATTCACTTGACTTCAGCAACAAATAGCCCCTTGGTGTGACTAAACTTGTTGAGCAACCCACAATTTCTCTTCTTCAACTATGAAACATAAAATCGAAAAGTCCCTGATTATTATTGAAATAATCTTAATAGATTCTCAGTTCAATTAATTTTAGGAACCCAAAGAACTGATTCCTACAGCCGTTATCCACTTTCCCCATACAACTCATGTCCTCTCAACTGGTACGACAAACACATGCTTTAACCATTTGAACAAAGAAATCCAAATAAAATCGTGAACGAGGAACATTAATTTTCCAGAACAGCAAAACCAATTTAATTATTACCCGGCCAGAGGCCAAGGTATTGCGATCGGTTTGTGTGTCTGTGTGTGTGTTTGTGTATCGATTATCTTAAAAACTACTGTTTGGATTTTGATTAAAATTGGCAGAGGGGTAGACAGCTTGAAAAGGAAGCTTCCTTTCGTTAATCAACACCGTGCTGACCTTGACCTTGAAGTTTGACCTTGAAAACACACGTGTTCTCCTTCTTTGGGCTATGTAATTTCCCCCCATAGCTTTATTTCGTGAACTAGTGAACAGAATCGCTTCATAATTTTGTGTGGTGGTGTACCATGGTGCAAGGAAGTTTGTATAAAAGTTCAGCTGTATCTCGTGAACTACTGAACAGAATCGCTTCAAATTTTGGGCTATGTATTTTATGCGTTCTGTAAGGGTGGAAAGTGGTGTGTTTATTGGGGGTAGTCACACGGGGGGGGGAGATGACAAACACATCGGTGCAAGGAAGTTTGTATAAAAGTTCATCTGTATCTCGTGAACTACTGAACAGAATCGCTTCAAATTTTGGGCTATGTATTTTATGCATTCTGTAAGGGTGGAAAGTGGTGTGTTTATTGGGGGGTGGGGACAGGACATAACTCTGGCCGGGTTTGCATTGTCACAATGCGTTGCTGCCGCTCGGCGATGCCCTTGTTTGGCTTGTGATAACCTTCTTAACTTTTACAATGCGATTTCCACCTTGGAAAGTCTCAGAGTGAGAAGTATAGATTAACAAAGTCACATGTGCGCTGCACCGGTTTGGGTGAAGGTCAGCTTCAAAGTTCCCGGTCCTTTCTTTGTGACGCGAGCCACGCTTCGCCCAACCACGCTTCGCCCAAGCGCTGACTGTACGCACTAACTTTCGACACAATAACCTTGCTAACCCAAAGAATGACTGAACGATGCGCTAGACTTGGGACCTACTCATTCAAATCTAGAAATCTCGGTCCGGCACATGTTTCAACTGGTCATCCAATTATGACGTTTGTTACCATTTTTAGTCGAAGTTCCTCTATGACATGTATTACAGATTCCTTTACTGACGTTTCCAATCTTTAAAACCCGTACTTGTAACATAGATTTGTAAAATCGACACACTAATTCCTCGCATTCTTTTACTAGGACTGTTTTCCACAAGGATTCAGTCTATCATGCACCTAGATCAATTCTGTAGACTTACTTTGTCAGTTTTATAATGAATTATAAAGAAGCTATCCTAAGCTCTCTAAGCTCTAAATGAATTAGCATCTTAGCGGCTAAATACATAGTTGCAATCCTAAGTCCGAATTTAATTTGTTCTACACCACCATCATGAAATAAATCAAAGTCGAAAAATACTGATACTCAGAGCCCAACAAGGATGATCGCTCCCAAAAGAAGGATGATCGAGGCAGCAGGTAAGAGAGACTGATTTTGCCTAGGGTTACAACTTATATAGCCTACCCAACAAAGAAATGTAATGACCTGATTATCTATTGGTCAATTCTCCAACACATGTAAACTTTAACACCTTATAGTCAAAATTAAACTACAATTTTCGTCTATTTCCTGATCAACAACATAAAGAGAACATTCCAATGTATATTCAATTATTATTTTCTGCAATTAAGTTAATTTAATATTAAAATTAACTATCAAGCCAGACTTCCTGTTTTTCTGATTGGTTGATCAGAAAAAGGATCTACTTCCTTACGTTTCTCATTGGTCGAATTTTACATATTACCACCTGAAATTGAATAACCACTTATACTTTAGTCATTCATCCCAACCAGGGTTAGGCCTATGGTGTACTTTTCGTGTCAAAATTGAACGAAAAGTTCACATTATAACACTTAAAACTCACTTGTTTCGGACATCATATGATTGATTAGCTTGTGTGTGAGGTGAGGGGGGGGGGGGGGCGTTTCATTGCAGAAATGTTGTAAAAAATTTATTTACAATTATTTTATATTAGTATTTTGTATGTAGAATGTCTACGTCTTCTAAACTTTAAATGCTTGTAAATGAGGTAGAAGGGTATTTTTGTTTTTGCAAAATTTGTCTATTATAATTAGTCATGTAATTGGTATGTCGATGGCAGTATGATTTTATTTTAAGTTGCAGTATTGTATTCAAACCTGATTGAAATGTGAATGTGGTCTATGTTTCTTCTTAGAATTTTCATATTGTACCTATTTTACTCTTGTATAATTAATTGTGTATGTGTGTGCGTGCGTGCGTTCATGTGTGTGTGTGTGTTTGTGCATGTATGTGTGTGTGCGTGCCTGCATGCATGCAGGCGTGCGTGTGTGTGTGTGTGTGTGCGCGTGTGTGTGTGTGTGCGTGTGTGTGTGCGTGTGTGTGTGTGTGTGTGTGTGTGTGCGCGTGTGCGTGTGTGTGGTGTGTGTGTGTGTGCGTGTGTGTGTGTGTGTGTGTGTGCGCGTGTGCGTGTGTGTGTGCGTGTGTGTGTGTGCGTGTGTGTCGTGTGTGTGTGTGTGTGTGCGTGCGTGCGTGCGTGCGTGCGTGTGTGTGTGTGTGAGGAAGTAAGAGAACGTTGCATGCAATCATCATGTTTATTTTACTTTCTAATGATTCATTATTTGTTTGCCTTTAATGTTTTTGTTATCAATGTAAAGCGCACTGAGCTCATGTGAGAAAGAGCGCTATATAAATTCCCATTATTATTATTATTACATCAACTTAGAAATGTGCACATTTAAAAGAGAGAGAGAAAGAGAGAGAGAGAGAGAGAGAGAGAGAGGATCAATAATCATTATTAACTTATAGCAGTCAATCAAATCAAATTTGGAATACATCTCGCCATCAACAAAATCAATCTGAATCTGAATCTGACTCGTAACGATGAGCTATCCAACTGGATAATAATTATACAGCGTGGTTGTGGAGCAGCAGGAAGAAAAATAAAACAAAATGAAAGAAGCTACTGAAAATAAATGAACTAAGAATATAGAGATCTCCCCAGTGTTTCATGGCTCCAGTCAATACACATGATAATAGTATATCCACACATTACAATTACTGCAGTCAGATAGCTGTTAATATTCTATCAGAACAAGATAGAAAAAGGACTGAGAGAGAGAGAGAGAGAGAGAGAGAGAGAGAGAGAGTAAAATGAATCATGAATTTAAGAGATGGATAGAACGTGGTATGAAAGTTTTTTATTTTCAACTTAGAGTCCGATACCTGCGTCCTGATAGCAAAAGTTCATAATGGTGGGCAAGAACATGACTATCATCAGTCGCTGTCTGCTTGGCCTTTGGCACCTCTCGCTCAGCATGCAACACTTCCAGACACTTTTGTCTTGTTACAGGGGAGCTTACCACAGAGTGCAGATGTACAAATTCCTGTCTCGACTGGACGCCCACGTGCTGACGCTGGACTATCGGGGTCAGTGAAGAAAGGCCTCTGTGCTTGTCACTGGGACAGATCTGTGAACACTGTCACTGGTCATGCATGGCTTAAAGAAGAAAGGCCTCTGTGCTTGTCACTGGGACAGATCTGTGAACACTGTCACTGGTCATGCATGGCTTAAAGAAGAAAGGCCTCTGTGCTTGTCACTGAGACAGATCTTTGAACACTGTCACTGGTCATGCATGGCTTAAAGAAGAAAGGCCTCTGTGCTTGTCACTGGGACAGATCTGTGAACACTGTCACTGGTCATGCATGGTTAAAGAAGAAAGGCCTCTGTGCTTGTCACTGGGACAGATCTGTGAACACTGTCACTGGTCATGCATGGGTTAAAGAAGAAAGGCCTCTGTGCTTGTCACTGGGACAGATCTGTGAACACTGTCACTGGTCATGCATGGGTTAAAGAAGAAAGGCCTCTGTGCTTGTCACTGAGACAGATCTGTGAACACTGTCACTGGTCATGCATGGTTAAAGAAGAAAGGCCTCTGTGCTTGTCACTGGGACAGATCTGTGAACACTGTCACTGGTCATGCATGGGTTAAAGAAGAAAGGCCTCTGTGCTTGTCACTGGGACAGATCTGTGAACACTGTCACTGGTCATGCATGGGTTAAAGAAGAAAGGCCTCTGTGCTTGTCACTGAGACAGATCTTTGAACACTGTCACTGGTCATGCATGGTTAACCCTCTTGTGCCTGACACTCTGTGCTCTCAATCACCTCTGAAATCCTAACCCAAGGGACGTCACTCCGTACAAAAGGCGGGGTAGCGTCGGAAAAATAATAAAATAAAATATACCCTACCAGATTTTTTTTTTTTTTTTTTGCTTTGAATGTGTTGCCGAGATGTCTGAGTTGCAAAAGGAATTTCAAGATGTTATGGGGATGCATGGCTCCACAAAAAAAATCAAAATGCCAAAGTGTATTCGCAAACTGCATTCACTAGTCATTCACTGCCTACTTTTGCAGACTGTTGAAGCCTAAGACGACTGAAATGGAAATGTAGATCAAAACCATTCACTTACCCTTTCACTTCACGATCTTATAATTCCTATCTTTCACAAAAAAAGGAATTTTCATCGCTGTCATCACTCAGTGGATGCAATAACGACTCATCATCCATGATGTAAAAGTCGGGAAAATGCCGATGTCAGTAACACGACTTCAAAAATTCGCATTGATCGAACAAACACAAGCTCGCTGCCGAAATAGGTCAGAATACACTCCTTACTCATCACTTCGCGATCTCATAAGTCCCATCTTTCACAAAAATAGGACTATTCATTGCTTTCCTCAGTCAATGGACGCCATAACTGTTCGTCATCCATATTGGAAAAATCGCGAAAATGCCGAAGCCGGTCACTAATTTTCAAAAATTCATATCTTTCAAACCAATCAGCCTAGAAGCCATTGCAAGCAACAGGACGGAAGTGTAATCTATAGCGAAAGCGAGGCTGAAGCGCTCACGTGACTGCCATGTGATAGAAACAAAATGGAAGCGCCCAAACCGGCCACGTGGAATCCGTACGTTCCCGAACGCTGTAGACGTTTCCGATCCGATTTTTTTTTGAACGTTCACGACCGTTCACCGCACAAGAGAGTTAAAGAAGAAAGGCCTCTGTGCTTGTCACTGAGACAGATCTGTGAACACTGTCACTGGTCATGCATGGGTTAAAGAAGAAAGGCCTCTGTGCTTGTCACTGAGACAGATCTTTGAACACTGTCACTGGTCATGCATGGGTTAAAGAAGAAAGGCCTCTGTGCTTGTCACTGAGACAGATCTTTGAACACTGTCACTGGTCATGCATGGTTAAAAAAAAAGGCCTCTGTGCTTGTCACTGAGACAGATCTTTGAACACTGTCACTGGTCATGCATGGTTAAAGAAGAAAGGCCTCTGTGCTTGTCACTGAGACAGATCTGTGAACACTGTCACTGGTCATGCATGGCTTAAAGAAGGTTGATCTGATACGATAATGATGAGTGCATCTTAAACAGTTAATATGAGTATTAATTATTCTAGTACCAAGGATGAATACATTCACCCAAGACATCATTCTACACTCCCACCAAAGACTTACTGCCAAGCAGCCTGCCATGTGTTTGTCTGTTTTTAGAGCTTTTGGCATTGTTTCTGTGTTTAAAGCAATGCATGCGCATTTGAAAAAAGAAAGAAACCTCCCTCTTGTTGGTTGAGATGCAACGGACAACCAAGAACATAAAAACATGCATGGCGCTAAAAGAGTTAACATGTTAGAAGAGTCAGCATGTTACTACCATTGTCAGCTGTTTAGGACGTTAGAAGAGTTAACATGTTAGAAGAGTCAGCATGTTACTACCATTGTCAGCTGTTTAGGACGTTAGAAGAGTTAACATGTTACTAACATTGTCAGCTGTTTAGGATGTTAGAAGAGTTAACATGTTACTACCAGTGTCAGCTGTTTAGGACGTTAGAAGAGTTAACATGTTACTACCAGTGTCAGCTGTTTAGGACGTTAGAGGAGTTAACATGTTACTACCTGTGTCAGCTGTTTAGGACGTTAGAAGAGTCAGCATGTTACTACCATTGTCAGCTGTTTAGGACGTTAGAAGAGTTAACATGTTACTACCAGTGTCGGCTGTTTAGGACGTTAGAAGAGTTAACATGTTACTACCATTGTCAGCTGTTTAGGACGTTAGAAGAGTTAACATGTTACTACCAGTGTCGGCTGTTTAGGACGTTAGAAGAGTTAACATGTTACTACCATTGTCAGCTGTTTAGGACGTTAGAAGAGTTAACATGTTACTACCAGTGTCGGCTGTTTAGGACGTTAGAAGAGTTAACATGTTACTACCAGTGTCAGCTGTTTAGGACGTTAGAAGAGTTAACATGTTACTACCATTGTCAGCTGTTTAGGACGTTAGAAGAGTTAACATGTTACTACCATTGTCAGCTGTTTAGGACGTTAGAAGAGTTAACATGTTACTACCAGTGTCAGCTGTTTAGGATGTTAGAAGAGTTAACATGTTACTACCATTGTCAGCTGTTTAGGACGTTAGAAGAGTTAACATGTTACTACCATTGTCAGCTGTTTAGGACGTTAGAAGAGTTAACATGTTACTACCAGTGTCAGCTGTTTAGGATGTTAGAAGAGTTAACATGTTACTACCAGTGTCAGCTGTTTAGGATGTTAGAAGAGTTAACATGTTACTACCATTGTCAGCTGTTTAGGACGTTAGAAGAGTTAACATGTTACTACCATTGTCAGCTGTTTAGGATGTTAGAAGAGTTAACATGTTACTACCATTGTCAGCTGTTTAGGACGTTAGAAGAGTCAGCATGTTACTACCATTGTCAGCTGTTTAGGACGTTAGAAGAGTTAACATGTTACTACCATTGTCAGCTGTTTAGGACGTTAGAAGAGTTAACATGTTACTACCATTGTCGGCTGTTTAGGACGTTAGAAGAGTTAACATGTTACTACCATTGTCAGCTGTTTAGGATGTTAGAAGAGTTAACATGTTACTACCATTGTCAGCTGTTTAGGACGTTAGAAGAGTTAGCATGTTACTACCATTGTCAGCTGTTTAGGACGTTAGAAGAGTTAACATGTTACTACCATTGTCAGCTGTTTAGGACGTTAGAAGAGTTAACATGTTACTACCAGTGTCGGCTGTTTAGGACGTTAGAAGAGTTAACATGTTACTACCAGTGTCAGCTGTTTAGGACGTTAGAAGAGTTAACATGTTACTACCATTGTCAGCTGTTTAGGATGTTAGAAGAGTTAACATGTTACTACCAGTGTCAGCTGTTTAGGACGTTAGAAGAGTTAACATGTTACTACCATTGTCAGCTGTTTAGGACGTTAGAAGAGTTAACATGTTACTACCATTGTCAGCTGTTTAGGACGTTAGAAGAGTTAACATGTTACTACCAGTGTCGGCTGTTTAGGATGTTAGAAGAGTTAACATGTTACTGCCATTGTCAGCTGTTCAGGACGTTAGGAGAGTTAACATGTTACTACCAGTGTCGGCTGTTTAGGATGTTAGAAGAGTTAACATGTTACTACCTGTGTCAGCTGTTTAGGACGTTAGAAGAGTTAACATGTTACTACCATTGTCAGCTGTTTAGGACGTTAGAAGAGTTAACATGTTACAACCAGTGTCGGCTGTTTAGGACGTTAGAAGAGTTAACATGTTACTACCAGTGTCAGCTGTTTAGGAAAGAGTTTAGGACGTTGGAAGAGTTGACATGTTAAAAAGACCATGGTGTTTATGTTTTGTCCTCAGTATGTTAGTCATGCTGTTCGTCATATCCATAAAACAGTGCATTAAAAGACCATGGTGTTTATGTTTTGTCCTCGGTATGTTAGTCATGCTGTTCGTCATAGGCATAAAACAGTGCATTAAAAGACCATGGTGTTTATGTTTTGTCCTCGGTATGTTAGTCATGCTGTTCGTCATAGGCATAAAACAGTGCATTAAAAGACCATGGTGTTTATGTTTTGTCCTCGGTATGTTAGTCATGCTGTTCTTCATAGGCATAAAACAGTGCATTAAAAGACCATGGTGTTTATGTTTTGTCCTCGGTATGTTAGTCATGCTGTTCGTCATAGGCATAAAACAGTGCATTAAAAGACCATGGTGTTTATGTTTTGTCCTCGGTATGTTAGCCATGCTGTTCGTCATAGGCATAAAACAGTGCATTAAAAGACCATGGTGTGTTTATGTTTTGTCCTCGGTATGTTAGCCATGCTGTTCGTCATAGGCATAAAACAGTGCATTAAAAGACCATGGTGTTTATGTTTTGTCCTCGGTATGTTAGTCATGCTGTTCGTCATAGGCATAAAACAGTGCATTAAAAGACCATGGTGTTTATGTTTTGTCCTCGGTATGTTAGTCATGCTGTTCTTCATAGGCATAAAACAGTGCATTAAAAGACCATGGTGTTTATGTTTTGTCCTCGGTATGTTAGCCATGCTGTTCGTCATAGGCATAAAACAGTGCATTAAAAGACCATGGTGTTTATGTTTTGTCCTCGGTATGTTAGCCATGCTGTTCGTCATAGGCATAAAACAGTGCATTAAAAGACCATGGTGTTTATGTTTTGTCCTCGGTATGTTAGCCATGCTGTTCATCATAGGCATAAAACAGTGCATTAAAAGACCATGGTGTTTATGTTTTGTCCTCGGTATGTTAGCCATGCTGTTCGTCATAGGCATAAAACAGTGCATTAAAAGACCATGGTGTTTATGTTTTGTCCTCGTATGTTACCATGCTTAAAAGTTGTTTATGTTTTGTCCTCATATGTTAGTCATGCTGTTCGTCATAGGCATAAAACAGTGCATTAAAAGACCATGGTGTTTATGTTTTGTCCTCGGTATGTTAGCCATGCTGTTCATCATAGGCATAAAACAGTGCATTAAAAGACCATGGTGTTTATGTTTTGTCCTCGGTATGTTAGCCATGCTGTTCGTCATAGGCATAAAACAGTGCATTAAAAGACCATGGTGTTTATGTTTTGTCCTCGGTATGTTAGCCATGCTGTTCGTCATAGTAAAACAGTGCAGACCATGGTGTTTATGTTTTGTCATGTTAGCCAACAGTGCATTAAAAGACCATGGTGTTTATGTTTTGTCCTCGGTATGTTAGCCATGCTGTTCATCATAGGCATAAAACAGTGCATTAAAAGACCATGGTGTTTATGTTTTGTCCTCGGTATGTTAGCCATGCTGTTCATCATAGGCATAAAACAGTGCATTAAAAGACCATGGTGTTTATGTTTTGTCCTCGGTATGTTAGTCATGCTGTTCGTCATAGGCATAAAACAGTGCATTAAAAGACCATGGTGTTTATGTTTTGTCCTCGGTATGTTAGTCATGCTGTTCTTCATAGGCATAAAACAGTGCATTAAAAGACCATGGTGTTTATGTTTTGTCCTCGGTATGTTAGTCATGCTGTTCTTCATAGGCATAAAACAGTGCATTAAAAGACCATGGTGTTTATGTTTTGTCCTCGGTATGTTAGCCATGCTGTTCATCATAGGCATAAAACAGTGCATTAAAAGACCATGGTGTTTATGTTTTGTCCTCGGTATGTTAGCCATGCTGTTCATCATAGGCATAAAACAGTGCATTAAAAGACCATGGTGTTTATGTTTTGTCCTCGGTATGTTAGCCATGCTGTTCATCATAGGCATAAAACAGTGCATTAAAAGACCATGGTGTTTATGTTTTGTCCTCGGTATGTTAGCCATGCTGTTCATCATAGGCATAAAACAGTGCATTAAAAGACCATGACCATGGTGTTTATGTTTTGTCCTCGGTATGTTAGCCATGCTGTTCATCATAGGCATAAAACAGTGCATTAAAAGACCATGGTGTTTATGTTTTGTCCTCGGTATGTTAGCCATGCTGTTCATCATAGGCATAAAACAGTGCATTAAAAGACCATGGTGTTTATGTTTTGTCCTCGGTATGTTAGCCATGCTGTTCATCATAGGCATAAAACAGTGCATTAAAAGACCATGGTGTTTATGTTTTGTCCTCGGTATGTTAGTCATGCTGTTCGTCATAGGCATAAAACAGTGCATTAAAAGACCATGGTGTTTATGTTTTGTCCTCGGTATGTTAGCCATGCTGTTCATCATAGGCATAAAACAGTGCATTAAAAGACCATGGTGTTTATGTTTTGTCCTCGGTATGTTAGCCATGCTGTTCATCATAGGCATAAAACAGTGCATTAAAAGACCATGGTGTTTATGTTTTGTCCTCGGTATGTTAGTCATGCTGTTCTTCATAGGCATAAAACAGTGCATTAAAAGACCATGGTGTTTATGTTTTGTCCTCGGTATGTTAGTCATGCTGTTCTTCATAGGCATAAAACAGTGCATTAAAAGACCATGGTGTTTATGTTTTGTCCTCGGTATGTTAGTCATGCTGTTCGTCATAGGCATAAAACAGTGCATTAAAAGACCATGGTGTTTATGTTTTGTCCTCGGTATGTTAGTCATGCTGTTCGTCATAGGCATAAAACAGTGCATTAAAAGACCATGGTGTTTATGTTTTGTCCTCGGTATGTTAGCCATGCTGTTCGTCATAGGCATAAAACAGTGCATTAAAAGACCATGGTGTTTATGTTTTGTCCTCGGTATGTTAGCCATGCTGTTCATCATAGGCATAAAACAGTGCATTAAAAGACCATGGTGTTTATGTTTTGTCCTCGGTATGTTAGTCATGCTGTTCGTCATAGGCATAAAACAGTGCATTAAAAGACCATGGTGTTTATGTTTTGTCCTCAGTATGTTAGTCATGCTGTTCGTCATAGGCATAAAACAGTGCATTAAAAGACCATGGTGTTTATGTTTTGTCCTCGGTATGTTAGTCATGCTGTTCTTCATAGGCATAAAACAGTGCATTAAAAGACCATGGTGTTTATGTTTTGTCCTCGGTATGTTAGCCATGCTGTTCGTCATAGGCATAAAACAGTGCATTAAAAGACCATGGGGTTTATGTTTCTTTTGTTCTCAGGTTTTGCCGACTCCAGCGGTTCACCGACTGAGGAAGGCGTTGTGAAGGACGCTCATTTTGTGTACCAATGGCTGAAGGAGAGGAGCCAGGGATCCCCCATTGTTGTGTGGGGACACTCTCTGGGCACGGGGTAAGAAACCACAGAGAAAAGAACCTACAAACTTTCTGTGAACTTTATCTTCGGAAAATGTCTATCAGTTTGGAAACAGGACATTATTATTATATGAAATGGTCTATCAGTTTGGAAACAGGACATTATTATTATATAAAATGGTCTATCAGTTTGGAAACAGGACATTATTATTATATAAAATGGTCTATCAGTTTGGAAACAGGACATTATTATTATATAAAATGGTCTATCAGTTTGGAAACAGGACATTATTATTATATGAAATGGTCTATCAGTTTGGAAACAGGACATTATTATATATGAAATGGTCTATCAGTTTGGAAACAGGACATTATTATTATATGAAATGGTCTATCAGTTTGGAAACAGGACATTATTATTATATAAAATGGTTATCAGTTTGGAAACAGGACATTATTATTATATGAAATGGTCTATCAGTTTGGAAACAGGACATTATTATTATATGAAATGGTCTATCAGTTTGGAAACAGGACATTATTATATAAAATGGTCTATCAGTTTGGAAACAGGACATTATTATTATATAAAATGGTCTATCAGTTTGGAAACAGGACATTATTATTAAATGAAATGGTCTATCAGTTTGGAAACAGGACATTATTATTATATAAAATGGTTATCAGTTTGGAAACAGGACATTATTATGTGAAATGATCTATCATTTAGGAAACAGGACATTATTATTATATAAAATGGTTATCAGTTTGGAAACAGGACATTATTATTATATGAAATGGTCTATCAGTTTGGAAACAGGACATTATTATTATATGAAATGGTCTATCAGTTTGGAAACAGGACATTATTATATAAAATGGTCTATCAGTTTGGAAACAGGACATTATTATTATATAAAATGGTCTATCAGTTTGGAAACAGGACATTATTATTAAATGAAATGTTCTATCATTTAGGAAACAGGACATTATTATTATATAAAATGGTTATCAGTTTGGAAACAGGACATTATTATGTGAAATGATCTATCATTTAGGAAACAGGACATTATTATTATATAAAATGGTTATCAGTTTGGAAACAGGACATTATTATTATATGAAATGGTCTATCAGTTTGGAAACAGGACATTATTATTATATGAAATGGTCTATCAGTTTGGAAACAGGACATTATTATATGAAAATGGTCTATCAGTTTGGAAACAGGACATTATTATTATATGAAATGGTCTTATCAGTTTGGAAACAGGACATTATTATTATATAAAATGGTCTATCAGTTTGGAAACAGGACATTATTATTATATAAAATGGTCTATCAGTTTCAAAACAGGACATATAAAATGGTCTATCAGTTTCAAAACAGGACATTATTATTATATAAAAAGTTGGCTTGTCTATATACTGAATACTATTTTGAAGTTTTCTTTCTTTAAAAAAAGATAAAGATAGCGTTTTTATGTTTTTTTAGTTCAATTAAAAAAAGATAAAGATGAGAGAAACATCCAATTTTGAAAAGGGATGATTGATGTGTTCAATTCATATCATGTATACAATTTAGTCAGTGAGTCTTTGGGCTAATGGATAGAGATCTGTTACGTCGTCATTCTTCTGTCTTTTTACAGAATCAGCACCAAACTCACCAAACAGCTGTGTGAGGAAGGTAAGGAAACTGCTCTTAATTAGTTCATATGTATTTCACTAGCTTTGCTCTCAGAGAACGCATTGATAGGATACTACTGTCACTGGCATTATTTCATATGTATTTCACTAGCTTTGCTCTCAGAGAACACATTGATAGGATACTACTGTCACTGGAATTAGTTCATGTGTATTTCACTAGCTTTGCTCAGAGAACACATTGATAGGATACTACTGTCACTGGCATTAGTTCATATGTATTTCACTAGCTTTGCTCAGAGAACACATTGATAGGATACTACTGTCACTGGAATTAGTTCATGTGTATTTCACTAGCTTTGCTCTCAGAGTACACATTGATAGGATACTACTGTCACTGGAATTAGTTCATATGTATTTCACTAGCTTTGCTCTTAGAGAACACATTGATAGGATACTACTGTCACTGGAATTAGTTCATATGTATTTCACTAGCTTTGCTCTTAGAGAACACATTGATAGGATACTACTGTCACTGGAATTAGTTCATGTGTATTTCACTAGCTTTGCTCAGAGAACGCATTGATAGGATACTACTGTCACTGGCATTAGTTCATATGTATTTCACTAGCTTTGCTCTCAGAACACATTGATAGGATACTACTGTCACTGGAATTAGTTCATATGTATTTCACTAGCTTTGCTCTCAGAGAACACATTGATAGGATACTACTGTCACTGGAATTAGTTCATATGTATTTCACTAGCTTTGCTCAGAGAACGCATTGATAGGATACTACTGTCACTGGAATTAGTTCATATGTATTTCACTAGCTTTGCTCTCAGAGAACACATTGATAGGATACTACTGTCACTGGCATTAGTTCATATGTATTTCACTAGCTTTGCTCTCAGAGAACACATTGATAGGATACTACTGTCACTGGAATTAGTTCATATGTATTTCACTAGCTTTGCTCAGAGAACACATTGATAGGATACTACTGTCACTGGCATTAGTTCATATGTATTTCACTAGCTTTGCTCAGAGAACACATTGATAGGATACTACTGTCACTGGAATTAGTTCATGTGTATTTCACTAGCTTTGCTCAGAGAATGCATTGATAGGATACTACTGTCACTGGAATTAGTTCATATGTATTTCACTAGCTTTGCTCTCAGAACACATTGATAGGATACTACTGTCACTGGCATTAGTTCATATGTATTTCACTAGCTTTGCTCAGAGAACACATTGATAGGATACTACTGTCACTGGAATTAGTTCATGTGTATTTCACTAGCTTTGCTCAGAGAACGCATTGATAGGATACTACTGTCACTGGAATTAGTTCATATGTATTTCACTAGCTTTGCTCAGAGAACGCATTGATAGGATACTACTGTCACTGGAATTAGTTCATGTGTATTTCACTAGCTTTGCTCAGAGAATGCATTGATAGGATACTACTGTCACTGGAATTAGTTCATATGTATTTCACTAGCTTTGCTCAGAGAACGCATTGATAGGATACTACTGTCACTGGAATTAGTTCATATGTATTTCACTAGCTTTGCTCTCAGAGAACACATTGATAGGATACTACTGTCACTGGCATTAGTTCATGTGTATTTCACTAGCTTTGCTCAGAGAACGCATTGATAGGATACTACTGTCACTGGAATTAGTTCATATGTATTTCACTAGCTTTGCTCAGAGAACGCATTGATAGGATACTACTGTCACTGGAATTAGTTCATATGTATTTCACTAGCTTTGCTCAGAGAACGCATTGATAGGATACTACTGTCACTGGAATTAGTTCATATGTATTTCACTAGCTTTGCTCAGAGAACGCATTGATAGGATACTACTGTCACTGGAATTAGTTCATATGTATTTCACTAGCTTTGCTCAGAGAACGCATTGATAGGATACTACTGTCACTGGAATTAGTTCATATGTATTTCACTAGCTTTGCTCAGAGAACACATTGATAGGATACTACTGTCACTGGAATTAGTTCATATGTATTTCACTAGCTTTGCTCAGAGAACGCATTGATAGGATACTACTGTCACTGGAATTAGTTCATATGTATTTCACTAGCTTTGCTCTCAGAGAACACATTGATAGGATACTACTGTCACTGGAATTAGTTCATGTGTATTTCACTAGCTTTGCTCTCAGAACAAATTGATAGGATACTACTGTCACTGGAATTAGTTCATGTGTATTTCACTAGCTTTGCTCTTAGAGAACACATTGATAGGATACTACTGTCACTGGAATTAGTTCATATGTATTTCACTAGCTTTGCTCTTAGAGAACACATTGATAGGATACTACTGTCACTGGAATTAGTTCATATGTATTTCACTAGCTTTGCTCTCAGAACAAATTGATAGGATACTACTGTCACTGGAATTAGTTCATGTGTATTTCACTAGCTTTGCTCTTAGAGAACACATTGATAGGATACTACTGTCACTGGAATTAGTTCATGTGTATTTCACTAGCTTTGCTCTCAGAACAAATTGATAGGATACTACTGTCACTGGAATTAGTTCATATGTATTTCACTAGCATTGCTCTTAGAGAACACATTGATAGGATACTACTGTCACTGGAATTAGTTCATATGTATTTCACTAGCTTTGCTCTTAGAGAACACATTGATAGGATACTACTGTATTCTTGGCTTACCAATCACAACACATGTGTTAAAATAGCGTGTGCCATTGTCTTGATAATGTCTAACTAACCTACAGTGTCACTTTTATTGGATGCATGCATCCTGACGGGCACAAAATTGGCAAATTTCTATGTCTATGAGAGCATTGCCAGACCCAATCAAACAGGTCTAAAGAAAAGTAATTGTCTCAAATTTGTGTCTGTCAGGGAAGGGGTTAATGTGCTTCTGTCAGGGAAGGGGTTAATGTGCCTCATCTCTCATGCTTAGTTAAAGCAGGGATAAACGATTGTACAGTCATCCAGATTTTGTTTTTGGTAAATAGGTTATTTGAAATTATTTCTTCGGCATTGGAGATTATTTACAGCATGTTGGTTGTTCAGGCAATCCTCCAGTTGGTCTTGTGTTGGAGTCTCCTTTCAACAACATCATTATTCATTTACAGTGTGCTGGAGTCTCCTTTCAACAACATCATTATTCATTTACAGTGTGTTGGAGTCTCCTTTCAACAACATCATTATTCATTTACAGTGTGTTGGAGTCTCCTTTCAACAACATCATTATTCATTTACAGTGTGCTGGAGTCTCCTTTCAACAACATCATTATTCATTTACAGTGTGCTGGAGTCTCCTCTCAACAACATCATTATTCAATTACAGTGTGCTGGAGTCTCCTTTCAACAACATCATTATTCATTTACAGTGTGTTGGAGTCTCCTTTCAACAACATCATTATTCATTTACAGTGTGCTGGAGTCTCCTTTCAACAACATCATTATTCATTTACAGTGTGCTGGAGTCTCCTCTCAACAACATCATTATTCAATTACAGTGTGCTGGAGTCTCCTTTCAACAACATCATTATTCATTTACAGTGTGCTGGAGTCTCCTCTCAACAACATCATTATTCAATTACAGTGTGTTGGAGTCTCCTTTCAACAACATCATTATTCATTTACAGTGTGCTGGAGTCTCCTCTCAACAACATCATTATTCAATTACAGTGTGCTGGAGTCTCCTTTCAACAACATCATTATTCATTTACAGTGTGCTGGAGTCTCCTTTCAACAACATCATTATTCATTTACAGTGTGCTGGAGTCTCCTTTCAACAACATCATTATTCATTTACAGTGTGCTGGAGTCTCCTTTCAACAACATCATTATTCATTTACAGTGTGCTGGAGTCTCCTTTCAACAACATCATTATTCATTTACAGTGTGCTGGAGTCTCCTTTCAACAACATCATTATTCATTTACAGTGTGCTGGAGTCTCCTTTCAACAACATCATTATTCATTTACAGTGTGCTGGAGTCTCCTTTCAACAACATCATTATTCATTTACAGTGTGTTGGAGTCTCCTTTCAACAACATCATTATTCAATTACAGTGTGCTGGAGTCTCCTTTCAACAACATCATTATTCAATTACAGTGTGTTGGAGTCTCCTTTCAACAACATCATTATTCAATTACAGTGTGCTGGAGTCTCCTTTCAACAACATCATTATTCAATTACAGTGTGCTGGAGTCTCCTTTCAACATCATTATTCATTTACAGTGTGTTGGAGTCTCCTTTCAACAACATCATTATTCAATTACAGTGTGTTGGAGTCTCCTTTCAACAACATCATTATTCATTTACAGTGTGTTGGAGTCTCCTTTCAACAACATCATTATTCATTTACAGTGTGCTGGAGTCTCCTTTCAACAACATCATTATTCATTTACAGTGTGTTGGAGTCTCCTTTCAACAACATCATTATTCAATTACAGTGTGTTGGAGTCTCCTTTCAACAACATCATTATTCATTTACAGTGTGTTGGAGTCTCCTTTCAACAACATCATTATTCATTTACAGTGTGCTGGAGTCTCCTTTCAACAACATCATTATTCAATTACAGTGTGTTGGAGTCTCCTTTCAACAACATCATTATTCATTTACAGTGTGCTGGAGTCTCCTTTCAACATCATTATTCATTTACAGTGTGTTGGAGTCTCCTTTCAACAACATCATTATTCAATTACAGTGTGCTGGAGTCTCCTTTCAACAACATCATTATTCATTTACAGTGTGCTGGAGTCTCCTTTCAACAACATCATTATTCATTTACAGTGTGCTGGAGTCTCCTTTCAACAACATCATTATTCAATTACAGTGTGTTGGAGTCTCCTTTCAACAACATCATTATTCATTTACAGTGTGCTGGAGTCTCCTTTCAACAACATCATTATTCATTTACAGTGTGTTGGAGTCTCCTTTCAACAACATCATTATTCAATTACAGTGTGCTGGAGTCTCCTTTCAACAACATCATTATTCATTTACAGTGTGCTGGAGTCTCCTTTCAACAACATCATTATTCATTTACAGTGTGCTGGAGTCTCCTTTCAACAACATCATTATTCATTTACAGTGTGCTGGAGTCTCCTTTCAACAACATCATTATTCATTTACAGTGTGTTGGAGTCTCCTTTCAACAACATCATTATTCATTTACAGTGTGCTGGAGTCTCCTTTCAACAACATCATTATTCATTTACAGTGTGCTGGAGTCTCCTTTCAACAACATCATTATTCAATTACAGTGTGCTGGAGTCTCCTTTCAACAACATCATTATTCATTTACAGTGTGCTGGAGTCTCCTTTCAACAACATCATTATTCATTTACAGTGTGCTGGAGTCTCCTCTCAACAACATCATTATTCAATTACAGTGTGCTGGAGTCTCCTTTCAACAACATCATTATTCAATTACAGTGTGCTGGAGTCTCCTTTCAACAACATCATTATTCAATTACAGTGTGCTGGAGTCTCCTCTCAACAACATCA
Source organism: Phymorhynchus buccinoides (assembly GCA_017654935.2). Taxonomy (NCBI): domain Eukaryota; kingdom Metazoa; phylum Mollusca; class Gastropoda; order Neogastropoda; family Raphitomidae; genus Phymorhynchus; species Phymorhynchus buccinoides. The sequence continues at coordinate 67,273,221 of CM065684.1, read as the reverse complement.
TTATTCATTTACAGTGTGCTGGAGTCTCCTTTCAACAACATCATTATTCATTTACAGTGTGCTGGAGTCTCCTTTCAACAACATCATTATTCATTTACAGTGTGCTGGAGTCTCCTTTCAACAACATCATTATTCAATTACAGTGTGCTGGAGTCTCCTTTCAACAACATCATTATTCAATTACAGTGTGCTGGAGTCTCCTCTCAACAACATCATTATTCATTTACAGTGTGTTGGAGTCTCCTTTCAACAACATCATTATTCATTTACAGTGTGTTGGAGTCTCCTTTCAACAACATCATTATTCAATTACAGTGTGTTGGAGTCTCCTTTCAACAACATCATTATTCAATTACAGTGTGTTGGAGTCTCCTTTCAACAACATCATTATTCATTTACAGTGTGTTGGAGTCTCCTTTCAACAACATCATTATTCATTTACAGTGTGCTGGAGTCTCCTTTCAACAACATCATTATTCAATTACAGTGTGTTGGAGTCTCCTTTCAACAACATCATTATTCAATTACAGTGTGTTGGAGTCTCCTTTCAACAACATCATTATTCATTTACAGTGTGTTGGAGTCTCCTTTCAACAACATCATTATTCATTTACAGTGTGCTGGAGTCTCCTTTCAACAACATCATTATTCATTTACAGTGTGTTGGAGTCTCCTTTCAACAACATCATTATTCATTTACAGTGTGTTGGAGTCTCCTTTCAACAACATCATTATTCATTTACAGTGTGTTGGAGTCTCCTTTCAACAACATCATTATTCATTTACAGTGTGCTGGAGTCTCCTTTCAACAACATCATTATTCATTTACAGTGTGCTGGAGTCTCCTTTCAACAACATCATTATTCAATTACAGTGTGCTGGAGTCTCCTTTCAACAACATCATTATTCATTTACAGTGTGCTGGAGTCTCCTTTCAACAACATCGTTATTAATTTACAGTGTGTTTTTCAGGCAATCCTCCAGTGGGCCTTGTGCTGGAGTCTCCTTTCAACAACATTGTGGACGCAGCCTTTGAACACCCCTTCGCTTCAGTGAGTGTACATACATCTCTTTAAATGCCTTCTTTACATAGAAATGTCTTTGAACACCCCTTCGCTTCAGTGAGTGTACATACATCTCTTTAAATGCCTTCTTTACATAGAAATGTCTTTGAACACCCCTTCGCTTCAGTGAGTGTACATACATCTCTTTAAATGCCTTCTTTACATAGAAATGTCTTTGAACACCCCTTCGCTTCAGTGAGTGTACATACATCTCTTTAAATGCCTTCTTTACATAGAAATGTCTTTTTAGCTTGTTTATTTCATGTTCTATTGTGGTGTTTTGGTTGGTTTTAATTATGACATATTACTTTTAAGACCATGATGTGATATATATATTTTGTCTTATGATAGTGGATGATTTATCATGGCATTATTTTTGTCATTTTTGCATTACAGCTGTTCACCAGTATACCGGGGTTCAAGTCTTTCCTCAGGGACAGTGCTGTGGAGCACAATGTGCGATTCAACAGCGACAAACTGTGAGTGCTTCCACTGGGCTTAACCAGATGCTGAAGAGAGAAACAAAGTGTGTGTGGGGGGGTATGCACATATATGTATGTGTTCGCACGTGTGTGTGTGTGTGTGCTTTAAAACATAGTAAAAGCTGAAGCTTTTGAATAAGATAATAACACATGCAAGCATTTGAATATGATTTTTTTCTTATCCTTTTTAACATTGTAATTTTGATATCCATTATGGAAACGATCCTGGTTCACGTGTTTGGTGCCGTCCTATTTGTTCACATCAATGAAAAGAACAAAAGGAAAAGAGTGAAAGTTACAAACTGAATATAAACAAAAACACGGTGTTGCCAAGTGGCAGACATGCGCTTCGCCCCATTTCGCCACCCACAATTATTCTTTGCTCAGTAGCATATTCTATTCTTCCACCCTTCCCATGCCCCTCTCCCCCACCCAGTGTGTAGTGTGGTGAAGCACAGTGATAGAGGCTACCAGCACAAGTCATGTATTGACGGAGCACAGTAATAGAGGCTACCAGCACAAGTCATGTATTGACGGAGCACAGTGATAGAGGCTACCAGCACAAGTCATGTATTGACGGAGCACAGTAATAGAGGCTACCAGCACAAGTCATGTATTGACGGAGCACAGTAATAGAGGCTACCAGCACTAGTCATGTATTGACGGAGCACAGTGATAGAGGCTACCAGCACTAGTCATGTATTGATGGAGCACAGTAATAGAGGCTACCAGCACTAGTCATGTATTGACGGAGCACAGTGATAGAGGCTACCAGCACAAGTCATGTATTGACGGAGCACAGTAATAGAGGCTACCAGCACAAGTCATGTATTGATGGAGCACAGTGATAGAGGCTACCAGCACTAGTCATGTATTGACGGAGCACAGTGATAGAGGCTACCAGCACAAGTCATGTATTGATGGAGCACAGTAATAGAGGCTACCAGCACAAGTCATGTATTGACGGAGCACAGTAATAGAGGCTACCAGCACAAGTCATGTATTGACGGAGCACAGTGATAGAGGCTACCAGCACAAGTCATGTATTGATGGAGCACAGTAATAGAGGCTACCAGCACAAGTCATGTATTGACGGAGCACAGTAATAGAGGCTACCAGCACAAGTCATGTATTGATGGAGCACAGTGATAGAGGCTACCAGCACAAGTCTGGTCATGTATTGACGGAGCACAGTAATAGAGGCTACCAGCACAAGTCTGGTCATGTATTGATGGAGCACAGTAATAGAGGCTACCAGCACAAGTCATGTATTGATGGAGCACAGTGATAGAGGCTACCAGCACAAGTCATGTATTGACGGAGCACAGTGATAGAGGCTACCAGCACAAGTCTGGTCATGTATTGACGGAGCACAGTGATAGAGGCTACCAGCACAAGTCATGTATTGACGGAGCACAGTAATAGAGGCTACCAGCACAAGTCTGGTCATGTATTGATGGAGCACAGTAATAGAGGCTACCAGCACTAGTCTGGTCATGTATTGACGGAGCACAGTAATAGAGGCTACCAGCACTAGTCTGGTCATGTATTGACGGAGCACAGTAATAGAGGCTACCAGCACAAGTCTGGTCATGTATTGATGGAGCACAGTAATAGAGGCTACCACCACAAGTCATGTATTGATGGAGCACAGTAATAGAGGCTACCAGCACAAGTCTGGTCATGTATTGATGGAGCACAGTAATAGAGGCTACCACCACAAGTCATGTATTGATGGAGCACAGTAATAGAGGCTACCAGCACAAGTCTGGTCATGTATTGATGGAGCACAGTAATAGAGGCTACCAGCACAAGTCTGGTCATGTATTGACGGAGCACAGTAATAGAGGCTACCAGCACAAGTCTGGTCATGTATTGATGGAGCACAGTAATAGAGGCTACCACCACAAGTCATGTATTGACGGAGCACAGTAATAGAGGCTACCACCACAAGTCATGTATTGACGGAGCACAGTAATAGAGGCTACCACCACAAGTCATGTATTGATGGAGCACAGTAATAGAGGCTACCACCACAAGTCATGTATTGACGGAGCACAGTAATAGAGGCTACCACCACAAGTCATGTATTGATGGAGCACAGTGATAGAGGCTACCACCACAAGTCATGTATTGACGGAGCACAGTAATAGAGGCTACCAGCACAAGGTCATGTATTGACGGAGCACAGTGATAGAGGCTACCAGCACAAGTCTGGTCATGTATTGACGGAGCACAGTAATAGAGGCTACCACCACAAGTCATGTATTGACGGAGCACAGTAATAGAGGCTACCACCACAGGTCATGTATTGACGGAGCACAGTAATAGAGGCTACCACCACAAGTCATGTATTGACGGAGCACAGTAATAGAGGCTACCACCACAAGTCATGTATTGACGGAGCACAGTAATAGAGGCTACCACCACAAGTCATGTATTGACGGAGCACAGTAATAGAGGCTACCAGCACAAGTCATGTATTGACGGAGCACAGTGATAGAGGCTACCAGCACAAGTCTGGTCATGTATTGACGGAGCACAGTAATAGAGGCTACCACCACAGGTCATGTATTGACGGAGCACAGTAATAGAGGCTACCACCACAGGTCATGTATTGACGGAGCACAGTAATAGAGGCTACCACCACAAGTCATGTATTGACGGAGCACAGTAATAGAGGCTACCACCACAGGTCATGTATTGACGGAGCACAGTGATAGAGGCTACCACCACAGGTCATGTATTGACGGAGCACAGTAATAGAGGCTACCACCACAAGTCATGTATTGACGGAGCACAGTAATAGAGGCTACCACCACAAGTCATGTATTGATGGAGCACAGTAATAGAGGCTACCACCACAAGTCATGTATTGACGGAGCACAGTAATAGAGGCTACCAGCACAAGTCATGTATTGACGGAGCACAGTAATAGAGGCTACCAGCACAAGTCTGGTCATGTATTGACGGAGCACAGTGATAGAGGCTACCAGCACAAGTCAGTCTGGAGGCTACCATGTATTGACGGAGCACAGTAATAGAGGCTACCAGCACAAGTCTGGTCATGTATTGACGGAGCACAGTGATAGAGGCTACCAGCACAAGTCTGGTCATGTATTGACGGAGCACAGTAATAGAGGCTACCAGCACAAGTCTGGTCATGTATTGACGGAGCACAGTGATAGAGGCTACCAGCACAAGTCTGGTCATGTATTGACGGAGCACAGTAATAGAGGCTACCAGCACAAGTCTGGTCATGTATTGACGGAGCACAGTGATAGAGGCTACCAGCACAAGTCTGGTCATGTATTGACGGAGCACAGTAATAGAGGCTACCAGCACAAGTCTGGTCATGTATTGATGGAGCACAGTAATAGAGGCTACCAGCACAAGTCTGGTCATGTATTGACGGAGCACAGTAATAGAGGCTACCAGCACAAGTCTGGTCATGTATTGACGGAGCACAGTAATAGAGGCTACCAGCACAAGTCATGTATTGACGGAGCACAGTGATAGAGGCTACCAGCACTAGTCTGGTCATGTATTGACGGAGCACAGTAATAGAGGCTACCAGCACAGTCTGTCATGTATTGATGGATGTATTGACGGAGCACAGTAATAGAGGCTACCAGCACAAGTCATGTATTGACGGAGCACAGTAATAGAGGCTACCAGCACAAGTCATGTCTGGAGGCTACCAGCATGTATTGACGGAGCACAGTAATAGAGGCTACCAGCACAAGTCATGTATTGACGGAGCACAGTGATAGAGGCTACCAGCACAAGTCTGGTCATGTATTGACGGAGCACAGTAATAGAGGCTACCAGCACAAGTCATGTATTGACGGAGCACAGTAATAGAGGCTACCAGCACAAGTCATGTATTGACGGAGCACAGTGATAGAGGCTACCAGCACAAGTCATGTATTGACGGAGCACAGTAATAGAGGCTACCACCACAAGTCATGTATTGACGGAGCACAGTAATAGAGGCTACCACCACAAGTCATGTATTGACGGAGCACAGTGATAGAGGCTACCAGCACTAGTCTGGTCATGTATTGACAGAGCTATTCCAGTCTCAAGGCTGCAGATGATGGTGTAGTTGATGTTTTGTTTCAGGATCGGAGGGGTGACGTCTCCCATCCTGGTTCTCCACGCTGAAGACGATCTGGTGGTGCCTTACCACCTGGGGCTGAAGGTAGGACAGCCACACACTTCTTGGGATTTATGAATAAACTTTGTAATTAAAGCAGGATGCTTTTTACTGACATTCAATGGGATATATGGCATTGAGGCAGAATGCCTTAGTCAGCTCAAAGTGACGTTAAAGATTACTGTGAAATTGTCATCGAAACCAGTTTAAAAAACTGATAAAAGTCTATAGGTTTCCTTTGTATGCGTCGACTTTCTGTTTGTACAATAGACCATTTGCCGTGGACGAACAAACTTGAATTTCAATTAAAGGCTTTGAATAAGAGAGGTCGTGCAACTACGGGCGAAACAGGATGGCAAAAGTGCAGTCAGACACTATGTCTAGTCTATGGAACGACCACCGTGGCAAATGCCCTATTGTGAGGTTCTACTAGGAAGTTTGACATTGTATGTAGCTTGCACATGCTGTTTCTCTCTGTTTCATTGTATGTAGCTCACACATGCTGTTTCTCTCTGTTTCATTGTTTGTAGCTCGCACATGCTCTTTCTCTCTGTTTCATTGTTTGTAGCTCACACATGCTGTTTCTCTCTTGTTTCATTGTATGTAGCTCACACATGCTGTTTCTCTCTGTTTCATTGTATGTAGCTCACACGTGCTGTTTCTCTCTGTTTCATTGTTTGTAGCTATTTCATTGTTTGTAGTTGTTTCATTGTATGTAGCTCGCACATGCTGTTTCTCTCTGTTTCATTGTATGTAGCTGTTTCATTGTTTGTAGCTCACACATGCTGTTTCTCTCCGTTTCATTGTATGTAGCTCACACGTGCTGTTTCTCTCTGTTTCATTGTATGTAGCTCACACATGCTGTTTCTCTCTGTTTCATTGTATGTAGCTCACACATGCTGTTTCTCTCTGTTTCATTGTATGTAGCTCACACATGCTGTTTCTCTCTGTTTCATTGTATGTAGCTCGCATATGCTGTTTCTCTCTGTTTCATTGTATGTAGCTCACACATGCTGTTTCTCTCCGTTTCATTGTATGTAGCTCATACATGCTGTTTCTCTCTGTTTCATTGTATGTAGCTTACACATGCTGTTTCTCTCTGTTTCATTGTATGTAGCTGACACATGCTGTTTCTCTCTGTTTCATTGTTTGTAGCTCACACATGCTGTTTCTCTCTGTTTCATTGTATGTAGCTCACACATGCTGTTTCTCTCTGTTTCATTGTATGTAGCTTACACATGCTGTTTCTCTCTGTTTCATTGTATGTAGCTCACACATGCTGTTTCTCTCTGTTTCATTGTATGTAGCTCACACATGCTGTTTCTCTCTGTTTCATTGTATGTAGCTTACACATGCTGTTTCTCTCTGTTTCATTGTATGTAGCTCACACGTGCTGTTTCTGTCTGTTTCATTGTATGTAGGTCACACATGCTGTTTCTCTCCGTTTCATTGTATGTAGCTCGCACGTGCTGTTTCTCTCTGTTTCATTGTATGTAGCTCGCACATGCTGTTTCTCTCTGTTTCATTGTATGTAGCTTGCACATGCTGTTTCTCTCTGTTTCATTGTATTCAGCTTGCATGTGCTGTTTCTCTCTGTTTCATTGTTATATAATTGGCAGATTCTGACTGTTTTTGAATCATTGTCTGTCAGCTGTATGAATCAGCCAAAGCAACTCGATCGGCAATCACAGCAGATGCGGAAATGGTCAGTTTTGAAGGTCGCCATGGTTACGGACACAAAAACATCTACAAAGCTCCAGAACTGAAAGGCATTGTGCAGTAAGTTTCTGATCTTGCTATATGTGTGCTAATTTGAATGGAGATATTGCGTGTGTGAGTCTGTGTGTGTGCTAATTTGAATGGAGATATTGCGTGTGTGAGTCTGTGTGTGTGCTAATTTGAATGGAGATATTGCGTGTGTGAGTCTGTGTGTGTGCTAATTTGAATGGAGATATTGCGTGTGTGAGTCTGTGTGTGTGCTAATTTGAATGGAGATATTGCGTGTGTGAGTCTGTGTGTGCTACATGTAATTTGAATGGAGATATTGCGTGTGTGAGTCTGTGTGTGCTAATTTGAATGGAGATATTGCGTGTGTGAGTCTGTGTGTGCTAATTTGAATGGAGATATTGCGTATGTGAGTCTGTGTGTGCTAATTTGAATGGAGATATTGCGTGTGTGAGTCTGTGTGTGCTAATTTGAATGGAGATATTGCATGTGTGAGTCTGTGTGTGTGCTAATTTGAATGGAGATATTGTGAGTCTGTGTGTGATAATTTGAATGGAGATATTGTGTGTGTGAGTGTGTGTGTGCTAATTTGAATGGAGATATTGTGTGTGTGAGTCTGTGTATGCTCATTTGAATGGAGATATTGCGTGTGTGAGTCTGTGTGTGTTCTCATTTGAATGGAGATATTGCGTGTGTGAGTCTGTGTGTGCTAATTTGAATGGAGATATTGTGAGTCTGTGTATACTAATTTGAATGGAGATATTGCGTGTGTGAGTCTGTGTGTGCGTCCATAGTTTTTGTTTGTTTCTTTTATAATAGAGTACTCTTCCTTATTAGTTATAATCATTACTGTTTAAAACTTAAAAAAATGGAAGGGTAATTTCAACTGAAAATGTTAGGTACATACTTGCTACATATCTTTTAAATGAATGAACAAACAATGCAATTTTTTTGTTTCAGGAAATTTCTGGAGACCTGTTACAATCATCCAGTGCTTTGAGTGCCTAGAATTGTATTCACCCGCTGAGTATAGTTTAGCACAACAAATCGTTGCATTTTCAAGTTGATGGTCTTTAAGCCAAAAATGTTTTTTTTGTATCTGCTGATCTTGATTTAGAGATGCACATTGTATCTGCTGATCTTGATTTAGAGATGCACATTGTATCTGGTCAGCTGAGAGGGAGCGTAGTGTAGAGTGAAAAGAAACGTCTCAACCACTTTATCAGCTGGTTGGATTAGGAGGGCAGCTTTTACACAACAGCTGAGCTAGGGTTGGAGCAACAGATGATGTGTCAGCTTCATCAACAGTATAGAAATCATTTCATGATTTTTTGGTCATATTTTGTTTGCCTTGAAATGAGTCAGAAATTCGTTAACTTCAATCACCGAGATTTTTAAGAACCCAGAAATAGAGCATTAGTGAACTGAACTCCAGTTAAAATTGTGAAATTAGTATATTTTGGAGGGCAAATTATCGTTGTTCAGCTGTATTTGGTAGATTCTTAATGTCTTCACATAATGTTCTCATGTACATAGAGTTATCAGTTCTTTGGTGAATGGATGTTGCGTATTAATTTTGATGTGAACATTTTAAGTGTTGCTGGACAGATTTTTAAGTGCCTCTATCTTCTTCGTTCAATGCTTGAGCCTCTGAGGGAAATAGTTATAATGTTAAAATCTCTTGTAGAGCAATTAACTTCATTTTTATTCATGTTTCTTCCCCGTGGGGATACTGGGGGGTCTTTCATACAAATAGTTCCCTCACCTTCTGGAAGTTCTGTGCTTGTAACTTCATTTAATCTGTCACTCTCTTTGACTCTGCCTTTTCCCTTTGCTTTCTGTCTACAATGTTTCTGACTTCTTGGCCCATTCTCCTGCCTTTAAAAAAAAATCTTCGAAATAATTTCTCCTTTGAGCTCCTCTGAAATCGAAATGTGTCGGCTGTACACAGCAGGGAGACCAGTGAAAACTGAAAACCGGACACATACGTATGTACCTTACCCAGTATGGCCTGGGAATGCAGAACAAGAAGAAATTCATGTTTCTATTTTCTTTTTTTAAATAAATGTTAATTGCAAAAAACTAACAAACCAGAAAAACTCACACATTTGGATTATAAAAGAATTAAATGAGTGGCAATACTGCCAGTAAAAAAATTAAAGAATGTCAAGTATTTTTTCTTCAAAATGGTGTCAACATTACAAACTGTGATTCTTGTCTTTCTTTGATATACAGAAATCCTTTTTATATTGGAGAAGCCGTTTTTTTATTCTTTTCATATATACATCATATACGTGTAATATGTACATTTGGTTTATGTTGGAGAAGCTGTTTTCTTATTCTTTTCATATATACATCATATACGTGTAATATGTACATTTGGTTTATGTTGGAGAAGCTGTTTTCTTATTCTTTTCATATATACATCATATGTGTGTAATATGTACATTTGGTTTATGTTGGAGAAGCTGTTTTCTTATTCTTTTCATATATACATCATATACGTGTAATATGTACATTTGGTTTATGTTGGAGAAGCTGTTTTCTTATTCTTTTCATATATACATCATATACGTGTAATATGTACATTTGGTTTATATTGGAGAAGCCGTTTTCTTATTCTTTTCATATATACATCATATACGTGTAATATGTACATTTGGTTTATATTGGAGAAGCCGTTTTCTTATTCTTTTCATATATACATCATATACGTGTAATATGTACATTTGGTTTATATTGGAGAAGCCGTTTTCTTATTCTTTTCATATATACATCATATACGTGTAATATGTACATTTGGTTTATGTTGGAGAAGCTGTTTTCTTATTCTTTTCATATATACATCATATGTGTGTAATATGTAGTAATGTACATTTGGTTTATGTTTTGGGGAGCTGGTCGCATATAATAGAAATCACAGCAAAAAAGTATTATAGTATGCATTTTTCATATTAATGTCTTTTTCTGTTGTTTTTAATTATGTTTACTCAAGTTTTGTTTGTGTTTTAATTGCTGATTACATATGACAAGTTTTGCATTTAAAGAGATTATTTTGTTGATGTTTTGTTTGTTCGTTTGATGGGGTGGGCAATGTTGTTGATGTTTTGTTTGTTCGTTTGATGGGGTGGGTTGATGTTTTGTTTGTTCGTTTGATGGGGTGGGCAATGTTGTTGATGTTTTGTTTGTTCGTTTGATGGGGTGGGCAATGTTGTTGATGTTTTGTTTGTTCGTTTGATGGGGTGGGTGTGATGTTTTGTTTGTTCGTTTGATGGGGTGGGCAATGTTGTTGATGTTTTGTTTGTTCGTTTGATGGGGTGGGCAATGTTGTTGATGTTTTGTTTGTTCGTTTGATGGGGTGGGCAATGTTGATGTTTTGTTTGTTCGTTTGATGGGGTGGGTTGATGTTTTGTTTGTTCGTTTGATGGGGTGGGCAATGTTGTTGATGTTTTGTTTGTTCGTTTGATGGGGTGGGTTGATGTTTTGTTTGTTCGTTTGATGGGGTGGGTTGATGTTTTGTTTGTTCGTTTGATGGGGTGGGCAATGTTGATGTTTTGTTTGTTCGTTTGATGGGGTGGGTTGATGTTTTGTTTGTTCGTTTGATGGGGTGGGCAATGTTGTTGATGTTTTGTTTGTTCGTTTGATGGGGTGGGTTGATGTTTTGTTTGTTCGTTTGATGGGGTGGGTTGATGTTTTGTTTGTTCGTTTGATGGGGTGGGCAATGTTGATGTTTTGTTTGTTCGTTTGATGGGGTGGGTGTTGATGTTTTGTTTGTTCGTTTGATGGGGTGGGCAATGTTGATGTTTTGTTTGTTCGTTTGATGGGGTGGGTTGATGTTTTGTTTGTTCGTTTGATGGGGTGGGTTGATGTTTTGTTTGTTCGTTTGATGGGGTGGGTTGATGTTTTGTTTGTTCGTTTGATGGGGTGGGCAATGTTGATGTTTTGTTTGTTCGTTTGATGGGGTGGGTTGATGTTTTGTTTGTTCGTTTGATGGGGTGGGTTGATGTTTTGTTTGTTCGTTTGATGGGGTGGGTTGATGTTTTGTTTGTTCGTTTGATGGGGTGGGTTGATGTTTTGTTTGTTCGTTTGATGGGGTGGGTTGATGTTTTGTTTGTTCGTTTGATGGGGTGGGTTGATGTTTTGTTTGTTCGTTTGATGGGGTGGGTTGATGTTTTGTTTGTTCGTTTGATGGGGTGGGTTGATGTTTTGTTTGTTCGTTTGATGGGGTGGGTTGATGTTTTGTTTGTTCGTTTGATGGGGTGGGCGTTTGATGGGGTGGGCATGTTGATGTTTTGTTTGTTCGTTTGATGGGGTGGGTTGATGTTTTGTTTGTTCGTTTGATGGGGTGGGTTGATGTTTTGTTTGTTCGTTTGATGGGGTGGGTTGATGTTTTGTTTGTTCGTTTGATGGGGTGGGTTGATGTTTTGTTTGTTCGTTTGATGGGGTGGGCAATGTTGATGTTTTGTTTGTTCGTTTGATGGGGTGGGTTGATGTTTTGTTTGTTCGTTTGATGGGGTGGGTTGATGTTTTGTTTGTTCGTTTGATGGGGTGGGCAATGTTGATGTTTTGTTTGTTCGTTTGATGGGGTGGGTTGATGTTTTGTTTGTTCGTTTGATGGGGTGGGTTGATGTTTTGTTTGTTCGTTTGATGGGGTGGGTTGATGTTTTGTTTGTTCGTTTGATGGGGTGGGTTGATGTTTTGTTTGTTCGTTTGATGGGGTGGGTTGATGTTTTGTTTGTTCGTTTGATGGGGTGGGTTGATGTTTTGTTTGTTCGTTTGATGGGGTGGGTTGATGTTTTGTTTGTTCGTTTGATGGGGTGGGTTGATGTTTTGTTTGTTCGTTTGATGGGGTGGGTTGATGTTTTGTTTGTTCGTTTGATGGGGTGGGCAATGTTGATGTTTTGTTTGTTCGTTTGATGGGGTGGGTTGATGTTTTGTTTGTTCGTTTGATGGGGTGGGTTGATGTTTTGTTTGTTCGTTTGATGGGGTGGGTTGATGTTTTGTTTGTTCGTTTGATGGGGTGGGTTGATGTTTTGTTTGTTCGTTTGATGGGGTGGGAAGAAGGAGTAATTCATTTATAACTGATTTTTTGTGTTAATCATTTGTGCAATGATTTTTGTTGAAATAAGAAGTGGATCTGAATGTTACTTATACCCTCTGGTTGTGAATATATATAGAGTAAAATTGTTTAAAACCTTTTTGTCCCTATGTCTTTGAAACGAACATTAAAACCAAGACCAGTTATATTAACTTGGTATTTTGATCTATGTTCTAAAAAACATAAAGAGTGCTAGTTTAGTTTTTCCTCCTTATTAGGGAGGCATTGGCAGAACCCAGCCGAGGACAACTGTTTTGACTCTAGGGAGTCTCATCAGCTCGGCACTGGATGGGGTCTTAGCCTACCAAGGTGGAACTACTCTCCCCTCAACAAGAAGATTGTTCCATATATATATATATATAGTATGAATGAAAAATCTCAATGATTAGCTGAGCTCCGTTCCCCTAATCTGAAGGACTAAAAAGTTGATGCATTTGTAATGCAGAATATTTTGCTTTGATACAACACTTTTGTGTCCAATGTCTTTATTGTGAACCTCAGAAACAAACTCAGTTATCATTAACTTTTAGAATTGTATATATTTTTATATATATAAAATATATATAGAGGGGAGAGTAGTTCCACCTTGGTAGGTTAAGACCCCATCCAGTGCCGAGCTGATGAGACTCCCTAGAGTCGAAACAGCTGTCCTCGGCTGGGTTCTGCCATTGCCTCCCTAATAAGGAGGAGAAACTAAGCTAGCACTCTTTATGTTTTTTAGAACATAGATCAAGATAACAAGTATAAACTGGTTTTTGGTTTTAATGTTCGTTTCAAAGACATAGGGACAAAAAAGGTTTTAAACAATTTTCCTATTATTGCATTTCAAATGCTCTAACTTTTGAGTCCTGTAGGCTGGAGGAACGGTTCCAGCAGAAAACTGAAATTGTTCATACCTATTTACATCCCTTTGGATACTATTTCAGTTGCCGGCCCTCTCTGGTCGTGTCGCTTATTTTTTCATATTTTTAATTTTGGAACATTCTTATGTTCACACTTTTGCTGAAGATTTTTATCATTTCTTATTTACTTGAGTGCTGGTTTGTTTTTTTGGAGCCTTTTACCAATATACAATCTTCTTGTTAAGGGGAGAGTAGTTCCACCTTGGTAGGTTAAGACCCCATCCAGTGCCGAGCTGATGAGACTCCCTAGAGTCGAAGCAGCTGTCCCCGGCTGGGTTCTGCCATTGCCTCCCTAATAAGGAGAAGAAACTAAGCTAGCACTCTTTATGTTTTTTAGAACATAGATCAAGATGCCAAGTTAACATATAACTGATTTTTGGTTTTAATGTTCGTTTCAAAGACATAGAGACAAAAACGTTTTAAACAATTTTCCTAAAATATGTATACAGTCGACCCCCTCACGAACGGCCCTCTGATTTACGACCTCCCCTCTATTAACACCGAAATATGAATGACTTGCCTCCTCATTTACGACTCCCCCTCTAACGTGTTTTACGACCGTAAATCTTGTTGATTTTACGATCGATGCAACACATTCTGACAATTATCAGTCGCAAAAACGTATGATATCTATCCTTCTCAGCCTCAGTTCGAGCCGACGCACAGCTGGGGTACCACTGTTGTTAGCCAATGTCAATCTCGCGAGGGTCCGATCTCGCGAGATTTCTCTGCGCTAATTCAAGCCGCGCTACTCCGGAAGTTTCATTCAAGAATGGCGGAGAAAGCACAGTGTAGCGATGTGGGTAAAAAAAGGAAACGTGCGACGCTCACTCTTGAGCAAAGGGTGAAAGTAGTGAGGAGACATATGCTTGTGTTGTGCGTCATATACGGTGTAGTGAGTGCATTGTTTTGGTCACCCCTGATTTAAGACCCCCCTCTTTTACGACCGATTTTTCAAGATTTTTTGAAGGTCTTAAAAGAGGGGGTCGACTGTATATATATATATATATATATATATACATTCAGGAAATAACAACAAAGTCGATGATGTCGTTTAAAACACTCGTATTAAAAGTTGACAATATTTCGCTGTAGTCTACAGCTTTAACGAGTCACAAAACTTCAACTGACAAACCAAGGAAAAGAAAAACTAGGGGAGCAAATAAAACGTGAGCTCTGATCAGTAGGCAAAGTGACCCATTTCATGGCGTGGCCAGTTTAGTGTTCACAAACAAGCAAGTCTCACGCGCACACACTCACACACAATATACACGCACACACTATTATGCAGATGCACACATACGCACAACTAGGCACACACACGTGTGCATGCTAACACACGCACGCACACGCACACACATGCATAAGCACACACACAATCACACACAAGCAGGCATGCACACACACAGAAATGCAAATACATAAACATAAAACATGTATATATGGTTGCCTTGAAATGGGTCACTTTGCCTATTTTCTTTTCCTTGGTTTGTCAGTTGAAGTTTTGTGACTCGTTAAAGCTGTAGACTACAGCGAAATATTGTCAACTTTTAATACAAGTGTTTTAAACGACATCATCGACTTTGTTGTTATTTCCTGAATGTATTGTGTCCTACCTCAAAGCTCGTCTGCAAGGAGTGGTGCCAAACGTTGTGAAAGTATGATTTTACTATATATATATATATATATATTTTTTTTTCTCTTCTTTATACTGTCCAAAAAGAGAAACGCAGAACTTGTAGGCCTAGTTGAAATTTCATCTCAATTTAAAAAAATAACTGAAAATCACACAAGACGAATTTGTTTCTGATATTTGACATGGTGATAGCTGAATGTATGGAGCGTTCATCTGCATCCCAAATCATTCAGTCAGTTGGTTTCCTTGGGTGTGGAGGTTGTCAAATCAGTAAGGTGTGACCGCCTTGAAAAGAAACCAGTGCCTGGGACACCATGGGCATGGGACTCCATCAGACGGTGGACGTCTTGCTGTGGGGTGATGTCCCACTCCCCCTGCTGTGCATTCAACAACTCGCAGTGATTCACCGGCACATCTTCTCAGGACACCATGAACATGGGACTCCATCAGACAGCGGATGTCTTGCTGTGGGGTGATGTCCCACTCCCCCTGCTGTGCATTCAACAACTCGCAGTGATTCACCGGCATATCTTCTCAGGACACCATGGGCATGGGACTCCATCAGACGGTGGACGTCTTGCTGTGGGGTGATGTCTCACTCCTCAGGCTGGGCATTCAAAAACTCGCGCTGATTCGCCAGCACATCTTCTCAGCCATGCACGCGTCTATCCAGTTCATCCAAAGGTGTTCTATGGACTTCATTTCTGGTGACATGATTGGCCAGGGAAGCTCTGGAGGTGGTTGTCGGCGAGCACCTGGGTGCCGAGTCGTAGTGTGCGAGGGCCGAGCCTTGTCCTGCAGGAACATGGCGTTAAGGTCGTACAAAAGTGGTGACATGGTTGGCCAGGGAAGCTCATGGAGGTGGTTGTCGGTGAGCACCCGAGTCATAGTATATGAGGGCGTCGTAGTGTATGAGGGCGAGCCTTATCCTGCAGGAACACAGCGTTAAGGTCGTACAGTATGAGGGCGAGCCTTGTCCTGCAGGAACACGGCGTTAAGGTCGTACAAAAGTGGTGACATGGTTGGCCAGGGAAGCTCATGGAGGTGGTTGTCGGTGAGCACCTGGGTGCCGAGTCATAGTGTGTGAGGGCGAGCCTTGTCCTGCAGGAACACGGCGTTAAGGTCGTACAAAAGTGGTGACATGGTTGGCCAGGGAAGCTCATGGAGGTGGTTGTCAGTGAGCACCTGGGTGCCGAGTCATAGTGTGTGAGGGCGAGCCTTGTCCTGCAGGAACACGGCGTTAAGGTCGTACAAAAGTGGTGACATGGTTGGCCAGGGAAGCTCATGGAGGTGGTTGTCGGCGAGCACCTGGGTGCCGAGTCGTAGTGTGTGAGGGCAAGCCTTGTCCTGCAGGAACACAGCGTTAAGATCGTACAGAAAAGGAAGGACGTGTGGACCCATAATGTCTTTAGGTATTGCTCGGCAGTTAGGCGCCCTTGCACCAGCACCTAGGGCCCAGGGGGTCCCTTTCGTAGACATTGTTGAGAGCAAGGTGTGAACTCTGTTCACAAAATTTCACGAGATTCTACTCGCGCATGGCACATGGACATAAAGAAATTGCTTTTTGGACATTTTTAGGCAGTCGGCACGCATGCGCACGTGCAGAGAGAAACTTTAACAATAATCATTACAAGGACCACCAGGTGAACACTTCCAGTAGTTTGGAGGATATGCGTGCAGCAATACAATGACGGAAACAATGATCATTACAAGGACCACCAGGTGAACACTTCCAGTAGTTTGGAGGATATGCGTGCAGCAATACAATGACGGAAACAATGATCATTACAAGGACCACCAGGTGAACACTTCCAGTAGTTTGGAGGATATGCGTGCAGCAATACAATGACCGAAACGATGACCATTACAAGGACCACCAGGTGAACACTTCCAGTAGTTTGGAGGATATGCGTGCAGCAATACAATGACGGAAACGACCGTTCAAAAAGTATGCATTTCTGTTTTTGGACAGTATATATATATTTTTTTATATTATTTATTCCTCATTATCATTTATTGTCTTGCCGTATCAATGCAACGCACATGCTGTGTGACTAGTTGTAAATACATTTGTAAGTACGTACATTTGTTATCATTATTGTCCATACTTCTTATCTTCTGTCGTGTCAATTGATTAAACTTGGAATTAACCCGTTTGTCTGAAATCATGCCATGTAGTGGTTCTTTTCAACTTAAGACTCCATGACTTTGTCCTTTCTTTCCGTGCGTGTATGCATGCACACACATATACCAGGAGGCATACATTCTGCAAATGTGTTTTTAATAAATCATAAATAATCAACCTTTTCACCAATCTTTGTGAATTTGTAATGTTATTTTATGGTCATTTTTACGGATAGCAACAATAATTAGATTTATCTAGTCATCTGTACAAAATAAAGACACAAAACGATTAGGAGCAACATAAGTGTGACGCTGTGCCATTTCAACAAGAGGCGATTGGAAATCGGTGTTGATTGCAGCCCAAACATGACGAATGGCTTCTGTCTCTTAATTTTGTTGAATTGTGGAAATGTTCAGACTCTTGTTGTCTGTTGTTCTGTACACTTGGATTCTGCCGTGGATGTGGCTTATGTGAAGAGAGATTAGGTTGGAAAAACCTGATGACATTCTCCTTGAGTAGCAAACTACTGTTATCTGTGCAGTTCTCTCTTGTCTGCTTTGTCAGTTCCCGAAAGGTTCTCTCATATTGTCCAATTTCATCAAGTGAAACAGACTGTTACTAAAGTGAGTCTGTACGGCCCAGAAGATGGGACAGCAAAAACAAAACAAAAGTCTTACTAAAGTGAACTGTTTATCTGATAAACATTCAGTTGAGTGAAATCCATGACCTGTTTTTTTCAACTAAACTGGACAGTAATGAGAGCGTCTTTTGACTGATTTTGATACAGCTCTGATACACGGCCTACAGCAACTGAAGCCAGTTTCTGACAGACATTTTCAGATTGTGGAACTACTGATCAGTCTTCCATGTTGTCCTTGAGGTGTTCTGGCGGTTTTTGCAGTGCTCTGGAACCGATCTTGGAGACTTCTTCGGGGACATGTCTTGGGTGTGTTTCTCTTAGAGCACCAGGTCCAAGTTTCTTAGAATCACTCCTTGTGAGTGTCCAATATTCCCCCAGTTGGTATGCTGCTGAAAATGGCCATCTATGACTCTGGCTACTTGCATTATGTTTCAGCCAGATCTCAGAGCCCCAGAATCTGCTCGTCGATCATCTTTTTTCTTTCTTTCTTTTTGTTGTTGCTGTCCCATCTTCTGGGCCGTGCAGTGGCGTTGCTCCCACGCCGCTCATTCTGAGTCCCAATACGCAGCCACACCTCCACACGTTCAGGTTGCATAATCCGAGACCATCGGTCCAAGAGGAGCGAATCTACGTTAGGCCGTCAGGAGGCAACCAACCGAGGAGACACTGCACTGCTGCTGAGTCACTTCGGTGGAGTTCAGTGGAGCCTGTTCAGGACACCACCTACTAAGCCCCCTACTGACGACACTATTCTCTTAGTCGCGGAGCCAGCGTGAATGAGGTCCTCCTCCGAGGGCGCCACCACGACCGTCCATCGACAGCTCCCCAGAACACACTGATCCCCATGACTTTGGCCCGAACGCACCAAGGCATAGACTGGATTGGAAACCGAAACTGAGGTCACCATGAGAGCAGGGCCTGCAAAGCCACAGAATTTGATACTTTAAAAAAAATTTTTAATGATTGATGGAAATGAGGCGGATGACTATGATGATGATGATGGAGTTCCGTATCAGTCTGAGACTGCATGACAGGGCTGTATTCTACGCTTCCTTTCATAATGATATCCCGGCGTTAACCAAGCCCGAGAACTACAGACACCTGCAGTGTTGGTCTTGCAATTAGAGCAACACTCTCAGAATCGCATCCGTTAAGCGGATGAAGCTCGACTGTGTGGTTTCAGTCTTCCCATTGAGCCCACAGCCACTCACTCTGGGTAGGAGTCGGTCCAGGACCGAAAAAACCCTCGCCTCTGATGGGATTGGAACCTGAGACCTCGCAGCCAGTAATCCACGACGCTAACCACTACGCCACGGCGGCTGGTGCTTGTCGATCATCTTTGTCAGGTGGTGGATGTCTGGTGGTAAGTGATAGAGAACAGCTGACTACTGCACTGTTAATGGCCAACCTGCCAGTTTCTCCCAGGCAAAAACGTCATTCTCTATTTTCTCATTTTGAACACTATTTTTAGCTTTTTGTGTTTCGGACCAAGTGAGCTGTTGCTCAATCATATGGCTAGATGCATGGTGAGTGGCTCTAAAAATAGCTTTGACCCTAGGGAGCAAAAGTAGTTCACAAAATGTTACCATTTTGCACGTTTTACTGGGAAAATCCAATTTACTACAGTATTTGCAGAATTAATGCCTCTCGGTATACATGCCTAAAATAAAATAGATAAAATTGTGTTGTACATATGATAATGTGCAAGCATGTATATATGCGCACGTTTTGATTCTCTTGCAAAATAGGTGCTTGTCATTGCCAAGTGTATAAGTTTACTATATTCTTTCTGGTGTTGAGACAAATGCTCACAAGACATTTGCTCACAAGACACTTGCTCACAAGACAATTACTCACAACCTTAAGACAATTGCTCACAAAAGTGATTGTGTATAAAGTGTATGTAAACATATGCCTGTCTTTCGTTTCCGACTATAACTGAATAAAGAAACAAGCAGGTAATATATGAAATAATCCCAAAACCTGTGCAGGACGGCACTTTATTATATTATATTATATGATTTGTTTGTGTCGCAGCACAGCAGATAGCAATATACAGGAATCTTGTAATTGCTTTTTTAGGTTGCAACCTATTTCAGAGAGATAGAGATAACAGCAACAACTAGATACGCAGTATTTATACAAACATTTCTAAAAGACTAGCTCACGTATCCTCACCATATATATGTATGAAATTAATAAATAAAAGAATGAATGACATTAATACCAAAAACACAACGCATGTGTTCAGAATAACACACAAACCCCCCCATCTGCCCCCCCCCCCCCCCCCCCCCCCACATACACATACGCGCGCATGCACGCATTAATCTGATACTAGATAGACAGATAGCTAGAGAGAGGGAGAGAGAGAAACAGACAGACAGACAAACAAACAAACGGTGTCAATTTACAGTTATGCACAACACTTCATGTAATAAAATGACTTGTCTTTTTCGTTAAACTTGTGAGCAAATGTCTTGTGAGTAAGTGTCTTGTGAGTAAGTGTCTTGTGAGTAAGTGTCCTGTGAGCAAATGTCTTGTGAGCGAATGTCTCCCAATCATTCTTTCTATCCCGTTTTCCCATCTTACAATGAATTACCTCACAACATTCCTCATGCACACAGAAAGCAAACTCAAAGGGAACAAAGTTGCTTTTTTAATGTTTAGATCAAAATTGGTTGTTGCATCAAGACATCATCCCAAAACACAAAGCAAACAAGCTCTTACAAAAAAGTTATAACATTATTGAGAAAAACATTCAAGAAACAAAAGAAAAGAAATAAAGAACTAAGCCAATGCCCTTAGAGGTTGAAAACAAACTTCGTGTTATATTACTGAACACAAACTATACACTAAGGACTGCCTGTGCTATATCTGTTAGCATCAATGTGCTATATTGGTTAGCATCTATCTGACTATGTGCTATATCTGTTAGCATCAATGTGCTATATCGGTTAGCATATATGTGAAAGTGTCTTCATTTCAACAATTAAATCAAGTTTAATGAAGTAACATCCATTGATCCAAAGATAGTCTGATAAAAAATGTTAATAAACAGGAACTGAAGGAGATGCAAAGTCAATAGTTCATGATTAACAGGAACTGAAGGAGATGCAAAGTCAATAGTTCATGATTAACAGGAACTGAAGAGGAGATGCAAAGTAGATAGTTTCATGATTAACAGGAACTGAAGGGGAGATGCAAAGTCAATAGTTCATGATTAACAGGAACTGCAGAGATGCAAAGTCAATAGTTCATGATTAACAGGAACTGAAGGGGAGATGCAAAGTCAATAGTTCATGATTAACAGGAACTGAAGGGGAGATGCAAAGTCAATAGTTCATGATTAACAGGAACTGAAGGGGAGATGCAAAGTCAATAGTTCATGATTAACAGGAACTGAAGGGGAGATGCAAAGTCAATAGTTCATGATTAACAGGAACTGAAGGGGAGATGCAAAGTCAATAGTTCATGATTAACAGGAACTGAAGGGGAGATGCAAAGTCAATAGTTCATGATTAACAGGAACTGAAGAGGAGATGCAAAGTCGATAGTTTCATGATTAACAGGAACTGAAGGGGAGATGCAAAGTCAATAGTTCATGATTAACAGGAACTGAAGAGGAGATGCAAAGTCGATAGTTTCATGATTTTTTTAGTCCACATCCTTACCAACAACCATTTTGAAAGGGTGGGGCCAGGCTCTTTTGCCTGAAAGATCGTTTCAAATCGGCTCTCAGCAAAAAATACGCTTTTGTTGACGACTGTAGGTTGATGAATAAATAGTTCTCACCTTTTGGGGAGATATATCTTGTTAGTCTCCAACTCATCAACTCATCTGAAGCCGCAATTGAAATAATGTTTTGTTTGAAGCGCCGTGTTCGACAAGGCGACGCTCAAGTGGGATGCACTTGATTTTGTGTTCCTATGACGTAACGTGTTCTATGACGTAACGTGTTCTATGACGTAACGTGTTCTATGACGTAACGTGTAGTTCATGATTATGACGTAACGTGTGCCTATGACGTAACGTGTTCTATGACGTAACGTGTTCTATGACGTAACGTGTTGAAGGAGACGTAACGTGTCAATAGTTCTATGACGTAACGTGTTCCTATGACGTAACGTGTCCTATGACGTAACGTGTTCTATGACGTAACGTGTTCCTATGACAGTAACGTGTTCTATGACGTAACGTGTTCTATGACGTAACGTGTTCTATGACGTAACGTGTTCTATGACATAATGTGTCCTATGACGTAACGTGTCCTATGACGTAACGTGACGTAACGTGTCCTATGACGTAACGTGTTCCTATGACGTAGGAATTACTATTCATGATTAAATTACATGAACTGAAGAGGAGATGAAAGCCTGCAAATTAGGGGGCCGGCTATTCCACCATACCAATTGGAGCCACTGGCATAAACAGAAGACGTTGACAGCAGATGAAGAGTGGCATAGCGATGACGACATTGGCTGTGGGGGTCCCTCCTGTTCATGTTTTCCACCCATTTTCGCAGCCCAGCTGGATCTTTGAAAGGAAACCTGTGAAATGTGTAGCATGACCCGGGTACTTGTTCTTCGAAGCACCCAACTGCAGAGCAAGCTCTAGGCATTTTTATCTGGAGCCCGAAAAACCGTTGTTTTTCTTTCGCAATCCAGTTCTACATCATTTCCACTTTTCGACGCAACTCCAAGCTACATTCTAGCAGACAAATGTTTTCAAATTTCTGAGCATCCTTTTATCTAAAAAAACAAAATAGAAATCCATCCTTTCACTGTAATTATGGCATTTATTTTTGTTCATCTAAACAACGCAATCAAAGCCAAGTGTATCTAAAAAAGTTTACAACTCTATGCATGTAATCTTTAAATCTGCAAATGGTAATGTTCAGTCATCCATAAATGATACTATTTTCATGACTATGTTTGTGTCTGATGGCAACAACAGGCATTTTCCATCTCTATGTTTGTGTCTGATGGCAACAACAGGCATTTTCCATCTCAATGTTTGTGTCTGACAGCAACAACAGGCATTTTCCATCTCTATGTTTGTGTCTGACGGCAACAACAGGCATTTTCCATCTCTATGTTTGTGTCTGATGGCAACAACAGGCATTTTCCATCTCTATGTTTGTGTCTGACAGCAACAACAGGCATTTTCCATCTCTATGTTTGTGTCTGACAGCAACAACAGGCATTTTCCATCTCTATGTTTGTGTCTGACAGCAACAACAGGCATTTTCCATCTCTATGTTTGTGTCTGACAGCAACAGGCATTTTCCATCTCTATGTTTGTGTCTGACGGCAACAACAGGCATTTTCCATCTCAATAAAAACTGCAAACCTTAACAAAGTTTCAAACTGTAAAAATGTTCACAGCGTTAAACCTTGATTGTGTTTCACAATTGTGTTTTCCATCTCAATAAAAACTGACAAACACACAAACCTTTCTGCGACGTATCTAGAAACAAAACACAGCCCTAATGACAAACACACAAACCTTTCTCCGACGTATCTAGAAACAAAACACAGCCCTAATGACAAACACACAAACCTTTCTCTTTTCGACGTATCTAGAAACAAAACACAGCCCTAACGACAAACCTTTCTCTGACGTAACTAGAAACAAAACACAGCCCTAATGACAAACACACAAACCTTTCTCCGACGTATCTAGAAACAAAACACAGCCCTAACGACAAACGCACAAACCTTTCTCTGACGTAACTAGAAACAAAACACAGCCCTAACGACAAACCATCCATAAATGATACTTTCTCTGACGTATGTAGAAACAAAACACAGCCCTAACGACAAACACTATGTTTGTCTCTGACGTAACTAGAAACAAAACACAGCCCTAATGACAAACACACAAACCTTTCTCTGACGTATCTAGAAACAAAACACAGCCCTAATGACAAACACACAAACCTTTCTCTGACGTATCTAGAAACAAAACACAGCCCTAATGACAAACACACAAACCTTTCTCTGACGTATCTAGAAACAAAACACAGCCCTAATCAATCACACAAACCTTTCTCTGACGTATCTAGAAACAAAACACAGCCCTAATGACAAACACACAAACCTTTCTCTGACGTATCTAGAAACAAAACACAGCCCTAATGACAAACACACAAACCTTTCTGTGACGTATCTAGAAACAAAACACAGCCCTAATGACAAACACACAAACCTTTCTGCGACGTATCTAGAAACAAAACACAGCCCTAATGACAAACACACAAACCTTTCTCTGACGTATCTAGAAACAAAACACAGCCCTAATGACAAACACACAAACCTTTCTCTGACGTATCTAGAAACAAAACACAGCCCTAATGACAAGCACACAAACCTTTCTCTGACGTAAAACTAGAAACAAAACACAGCCCTAACTGACAAAAACCTTTCTCTGACGTAATTAGAAACAAAACACAGCCCTAATGACAAACACACAAACCTTTCTCTGACGTATCTAGAAACAAAACACAGCCCTAATGACAAACACACAAACCTTTCTCTGACGTATCTAGAAACAAAACACAGCCCTAATGACAAACACACAAACCTTTCTCTGACGTATCTAGAAACAAAACACAGCCCTAACGACAAACACACAAACCTTTCTCTGACGTATCTAGAAACAAAACACAGCCCTAATGACAAACACACAAACCTTTCTCTGACGTATCTAGAAACAAAACACAGCCCTAATGACAAACACACAAACCTTTCTCTGACGTATCTAGAAACAAAACACAGCCCTAATGACAAACACACAAACCTTTCTCTGACGTAACTAGAAACAAAACACAGCCCTAATGACAAACACACAAACCTTTCTCTGACGTATCTAGAAACAAAACACAGCCCTAATGACAAACACACAAACCTTTCTCTGACGTATCTAGAAACAAAACACAGCCCTAATGACAAACACACAAACCTTTCTCTGACGTATCTAGAAACAAAACACAGCCCTAACGACAAACACACAAACCTTTCTCTGACGTATCTAGAAACAAAACACAGCCCTAACGACAAACACACAAACCTTTCTCCGACGTATCTAGAAACAAAACACAGCCCTAATGACAAACACACAAACCTTTCTCTGACGTATCTAGAAACAAAACACAGCCCTAATGACAAACACACAAACCTTTCTCCGACGTATCTAGAAACAAAACACAGCCCTAATGACAAACACACAAACCTTTCTCTGACGTATCTAGAAACAAAACACAGCCCTAATGACAAACACACAAACCTTTCTCTGACGTATCTAGAAACAAAACACAGCCCTAATGACAAACACACAAACCTTTCTGTGACGTATCTAGAAACAAAACACAGCCCAAGCTGGAAAACCTCTACGATTGTTGTTTTTCATTGAAATCTAATAAGACAATGGTGTGCCATAAAGCACACAAGGTAATTTTTTACACCAAAAGTTGCAGAACGAACAGCTATTTATGACGCCATTTATGAACAAGTTGCTATACCAGAATGATTATAATAACTTGCTTATTGGCCATTGGAAGAGGAAAAGGAAGAAAAACAGTGAGAAGGTTATGAAGGTGGTATGCCTGAACAAAAGTGAAAAACTCTATGAAATAGATATACCAACTTTGTGGTAGCCAAACAGTGAACACTTTCATATAACTGAAGAACAGGATAAGCGAAATTTGTGATATGAGAAGATCTGCTGGAACAAAAGTGAGTGAATCACAAAAGTGGAAAAACGTTTATACCTCTAACAATATAATTGAAAAGCAGCTTATGGCGGCTAAACATAATTAGTAAAACTAGCCTGTTCACACACATGGGCTGAAACTCATACAATTTTCCTGCTAGGCGCATTTGGAAAAGAAACTGAATGAAATGAAACGATGAAAAAGCAGCAGGTAACTATCAGCCACAGCAGTCAATTATCTTCAGTTCATCAACCAACAAAAATCACCTCAAACAGTATTTTCAATGATATGTATATATTTTTTCATAGGCAAATATAACTGTACAAGAGTGCACATAAAATGCAGAAACATGTCACAAACCGTAGTAATAATAAATGCATCGTTGTGATGTACTTATTAAGTACACTGGGGTGTTATGTATGAAATGAAGCATGTTGCAAAAAATAATTCAATATTTTCTGGAAAAAAATGCATAGTGATGGGATGAGCAGTGAAAATTAAGCATTTAAAAAAATCACATTGGGGGTGTGGGAGGGGGGAAAGTCGAAGAACTTTAATTTACAGTAAGAAGGAATCTTCAAGGAAGTTTGGTCCAAAGAAAGCAAACTTCCAATGCAGAATTGATTTTCTTCCCCCACTTACAAGCCCCTCTGAACATGTTGGTCTTAAAGAAATCACTTGATCTGTTCTCAACTCTGACGTTTCTTTCACACATGTTGGCAGCATAACTCAGGCTGGTGCAAGGCCGCCTGACAGAGAAATCACTATCTGTTCTCAACTCTCTGACTTTCTTTCACGCATGTTGGCAGCATAACTCAGGCTGGTGCAAGGCCGCCTGACAGAGAAATCACTATCTGTTCTCAACTCTGACGTTTCTTTCAGCATGTTGGCAGCATAACTCAGCCTGGTGCAAGGCCGCCTGACAGAGAAATCACTATCTGTTCTCAACTCTCTGACTTTCTTTCACGCATGTTGGCAGCATAACTCAGGCTGGTGCAAGGCCGCCTGACAGAGAAGGTATGGTCATGGTGTCCTTTCCATTCTGCCATCCAAACTTGTTCAATTCTATTACGTAGATATTCATCAACATTTGAATACTTCTTGGTTCCTGTCCTACCCCATTTCTGGAAAAAGAAAGTTCAAGCATTCCACAATCATTAATTTCATATACAAATATGGACCCTTTTTTCTCATTGTGGCACCGTGTGATGTTCGCTGTAAAAAATAATCAGAAACAAATGTTCACAGTTGTGCTTATGATGAGTGGGCGACTACCACCCCAGTGTTGGGCGACTACCACCCCAGTGTTGGGTGACTACCAACCCAGTGTTGGGTGACTACCACTCCAGTGTTGGGTGACTACCACCCCAGTGTTGGGTGACTACCACCCCAGTGTTGAACCAAGGTGCTGGTATGCCTCTGCACAACCAACAGCAAGCATCTCTGTGATTATCCATCCAAACGGCTTTCATTTTTAAAAACGGACAAAGAATAAATAAAAAAGCTTGTTAGTGAAAGATTTTGTTTCCAAACCAAGAGATGTTTAAACACAAACGTAAGTAATGATAATGTTGATGAGCAGAGTGGAGGGGGGTGTCCTAGTGAAAACAAAGGAGTGTGGGTTACTGATACCATCACCAGCAGATAAAAATGACAACAGAATGTAATCGAAAACAATGTGGGTTAGAACACACAGACAAAACAACAGAAAAAACTCATTCACTTTAGAACCATTGCATTATGAACGCTGATTTCCATATTGCACTCGGTCAACTCACAGCCTACCGGTGCTACCATCCACCATCACAACTAAGGGCATACTACCATCCACCATCACCTTCACAACTAAGGGCATACTACCATCCACCATCACAACTAAGGGCATACTACCATCCACCATCACCTTCACAACTAAGGGCATACTACCATCCACCATCACCTTCACTAAGGGCATACTACCATCCACCATCACCTTCACAACTAAGGGCATACTATCATCCACCATCACCTTCACAACTAAGGGCATACTATCATCCACCATCACCTTCACAACTAAGGGCATACTACCATCCACCATCACCTTCACATCTCTGTGACTCCAAACGGCTTTCAAGGGCATACTATCCATCCACCATCACCTTCACAACTAAGGGCATACTACCATCCACCATCACAACTAAGGGCATACTACCATCCACCATCACCTTCACAACTAAGGGCATACTACCATCCACCATCACCTTCACAACTAAGGGCATACTACCATCCACCATCACCTTCACAACTAAGGGCATACTACCATCCACCATCACAACACAACTAAGGGCATACTACCATCCACCATCACATTCACAACTAAGGGCATACTACCATCCACCATCACCTTCACAACTAAGGGCATACTACCATCCACCATCACAACTAAGGGCATACTACCATCCACCATCACAACTAAGGGCATACTACCATCCACCATCACAACTAAGGGCATACTACCATCCACCATCACAACTAAGGGCATACTACCATCCACCATCACAACTAAGGGCATACTACCATCCACCATCACAACTAAGGGCATACTACCATCCACCATCACAACTAAGGGCATACTACCATCCACCATCACCTTCAACTAAGGGCATACTACCATCCACCATCACAACTAAGGGCATACTACCATCCACCATCACAACTAAGGGCATACTACCATCCACCATCACAACTAAGGGCATACTACCATCCACCATCACCTTCACAACTAAGGGCATACTACCATCCACCATCACAACTAAGGGCATACTACCATCCACCATCACAACTAAGGGCATACTACCATCCACCATCACCTTCACAACTAAGGGCATACTACCATCCACCATCACAACTAAGGGCATACTACCATCCACCATCACAACTAAGGGCATACTACCATCCACCATCACCTTCACAACTAAGGGCATACTACCATCCACCATCACAACTAAGGGCATACTACCATCCACCATCACAACTAAGGGCATACTACCATCCACCATCACAACTAAGGGCATACTACCATCCACCATCACAACTAAGGGCATACTACCATCCACCATCACAACTAAGGGCATACTACCATCCACCATCACAACTAAGGGCATACTACCATCCACCATCACAACTAAGGGCATACTAAAGGAGCTGTTAAAACACACAGAAAGAAATGACCCAAAGCAGGTCTTTTCACCAAATCACCAGGATCTGTACATTTTGCAACACAAAAGAAATGCAAGCTCTTTCACCCATTTCTATAGTCTGGTCATTTGTTGCACACACAATGCTCTTTCACCCATTCAAGACGGCCTATAGTCTGGTCATTTGTTGCACACACAATGCTCTTTCACCCATTCAAGACGGTCTATAGTCTGGTCATTTGTTGCACACACAATGCTCTTTCACCCATTCAAGACGGTCTATAGTCTGGTCATTTGTTGCACACACAATGCTCTTTCACCCATTCAAGACGGTCTATAGTCTGGTCATTTGTTGCACACACAATGCTCTTTCACCCATTCAAGACGGTCTATAGTCTGGTCATTTGTTGCACACACAATGCTCTTTCACTCATTTCTATAGTCTGGTCATTTGTTGCACACACAATGCTCTTTCACCCATTCAAGACGGTCTATAGTCTGGTCATTTGTTGCACACACAATGCTCTTTCACCCATTTCTATAGTCTGGTCATTTGTTGCACACACAATGCTCTTTCACTCATTTCTATAGTCTGGTCATTTGTTGCACACACAATGCTCTTTCACTCATTTCTATAGTCTGGTCATTTGTTGCACACACAATGCTCTTTCACCCATTTCTATAGTCTGGTCATTTGTTGCACACACAATGCTCTTTCACCCATTCAAGACGGTCTATAGTCTGGTCATTTGTTGCACACACAATGCTCTTTCACTCATTTCTATAGTCTGGTCATTTGTTGCACACACAATGCTCTTTCACTCATTTCTATAGTCTGGTCATTTGTTGCACACACAATGCTCTTTCACCCATTCAAGACGGTCTATAGTCTGGTCATTTGTTGCACACACAATGCTCTTTCACCCATTCAAGACGGTCTATAGTCTGGTCATTTGTTGCACACACAATGCTCTTTCACCCATTCAAGACGGTCTATAGTCTGGTCATTTGTTGCACACACAATGCTCTTTCACAAAATCATACATAACCAAAGCACACTTCTCCCCCTACCAATGGAAAATGACAGATAAGAAGAAACAAAGTGATGAAAAAGTCAGAAAACAAATTGTTACTGAAAATACAATGGGATAATGATGAGACAGCAGCTTGATTATCTGCAAACAATATTATGTGACAATGATGTTTGGAACAAAACCATCCAGTAGAACATAGTTTAAGACAATATGTAGTGGAATATGCTTCACTATATCTGGATTATGCATTAATAGTTATGCATGTGTTAATACAGCTGCTGGATAATCAGTCGGGATAGAGCTTGGTTTCCAATTCGTTCCTCTATTTTAAACTTTCACCTCTCTACAAACAACTTCTGCATCAGTTCACTTTCACTCAGATTTTAAACTTTCACCTCTCCACAAACAACTTCTGCATCAGTTCACTTTCACTCAGATTTTAAACTTTCACCTCTCCACAAACAACTTCTGCATCAGTTCACTTTCACTCAGATTTTTATGACAAGCTTCAAGTCCGTTCTTCAACTAAAGAATTAGTTTTCACCATCTAACGTTGTGACGGGTTAAACTGTTTAACCCTTTCGCTGCCAACGTCACATTTCTGCACCACACTGATTGAACAGCCATGCCACTAACCGGCATGAAATAAGGATCTGTTATCCAATGATCTTGTTTTGTTAGTTGTGGGAGAAAAAGAAAGTCCTTATTTGATACGTGTCATAGGGGGATTGACAGCATTGCAGAAGCCAACGTTTCTTTACCCAGGTAAGTTTGAAGAGAATTGTTTGGCTAAAAAACGGCCCACAGCTAAAGGGTTAAAGGAATTATGTCCAGAGATTCTTTTCTGTTGTCAGAGCCTTCTGTTTGACTTGGTTTAAAAATGTACTGTCTGGTTCTTTTAATATTGACATGACAGGAAGCCACGTGTGATCGTTTGGACCACTAAAGCAGAAACCTAAGGGTGAAGTTTATTTCATTGATTCATGGTTTGTGGTTGATAAAGAAACATGGGAGAGGGAGGGGGGGCGGGGCATGAAGGAAGACTTTATGCAAATTACTGTGTGCAGATTGATTTAATACAAATACATCAGTGACAATCTGTGCGAGGAAAAAGACGTTATAATGACTTCAATATTTGCTTTATATTCAATCAATGATTTAATGCATTTAATATGCTATAATAAGAGATAATGAAACATCATAATCATTCACAGGATTATTTCAAATAAACTGAAAACAAACAGGAAACAAACCTATCGAATAAAAATATTGTAAAAATAAAATTAAAATAACGCCTCATCTCAAACAAACAGAGACGAAGTGTGGAATGTAGTCAGATTCAAATGATAAATGAGTGATGTCCCCTATGATCTAATGATGGAGGACGTAACACATCAATCTAAGTTAGTCACTGAGTGTTTCATTTCTCCTGCCCAATTCACTGCCATTTTCTATCACAAGACGCAAAGAAACAGACGCTTTCTATACCAGAGAAAAATGAAAAAGTCAAACACTTTGACGGTTTTTCTCTGAAAAGCAAAACTGAGAATTGTGACATTGAAACATCATTAGTGCCTTCTCACGTGTGTATATGTGTCTTGTGCAACGACGTTATCAAAACCACACAATGATAACCCAAGAATAGACCATCTTCCTCTACTAGCTTGGAGCCCATCTTCTGAAACGTCAACATTTCAAATAACTCCAGGCATTGAAAAAGGGAAGCCAACACAACCAAGAACACACTTCACCATATAAACGCCACATTTATGAAAACATTATAAATTTCAAATAACTCCAGGCATTGAAAAAGGGAAGCCAACACAACCAAGAACACACTTCACCATATAAACGCCACATTTATGAAAACATTATAAATTTCAAATAACTCCAGGCATTGAAAAAGGGAAGCCAACACAACCAAGAACACACTTCACCATATAAACGCCACATTTATGAAAACATTATAAATTTCAAATAACTCCAGGCATTGAAAAAGGGAAGCCAACACAACCAAGAACACACTTCACCATATAAACGCCACATTTATGAAAACATTATAAATTTCAAACAACTCCAGGCATTGAAAAAGGGAAACCAACACAACCAAGAACACACTTCACCATATAAACACATTTATGAAAACATTCTAAATTTCAAATCTCTCTAGCAAAAGCAAACAAAAAAGCAAAACGCTCAAGAACGTACGACATATAAAGCAACAAATAAACTTTCTCCAAATCCAGAAAACACTTTTGTACTCACCTGCCAATGAACACATGGTATTCCTTTAACTTTAAGCACCACCACCCTCACCACAAGTCACACATGGGCATTGCATAAAGCTAGGTACAAACTGTGTGCTTCAAACTTCAAAAATATTTCAAGATTCAGAAAAGAAAACAAGTGGGGGCATTAAGGCACTATGTGGCTGATGCTTTGATCAAAAAAAGAACAAAGTTTCTATTACAATCGTAGGTGAGTGCAACGGGTTTCTTCGTTCATTGACCAAAGTTACACACACCACACAATTACATAGTTTCATAGCCTTTTTGTCTAGGAAAAATGAAAATCCCAAGGATATGTGTACAGCACCTGCTCAACAGTGAAAGGTTTGTGAAATAGATTTATATAACAAAACAGCCATTACCTTCATCGTAATAATGTACAAACCGTCATAGATATAACAAAACAGCCATTACCTTCATCGTAATAATGTACAAACCGTCATAGATATAACAAAACAGCCATTACCTTCATCGTAATAATGTCCAAACCATCCAAGCTGTACAGCTCGCATTAAGCAGATTCATCTACCTTACCCATTTAATAAATAAACAAAAAAACCAGCAAAATTAAAAGGTGTAAAAATAAAGCACAAAATGATCTGGCATCCATTTCAATTCACGAACACGCAGACCATACAAATCCTCATACACTTAAGACAAAATTGAACGTCAATCATATCAGGGAGAAAGGTGGCAAAGTGGTTAAGACGTTCGCTGCCAAATGTAATGCGTGACTGACCCGGGTTCGAATCCCGGCCTCGCCCTTTCTTTCTAGTTTGACAGGAAAATCAAACTGAACGTCGAGTCCTTCGGATGGGGACTTAAAGCTAGTCTGACCCGTGCGCTTTACGCACGTAAAAATCCCACAGCAGTTGAAAGTCGGTAAGAGCAGGGAGAAATCCCGCTGCCTGGTATGGCCAAATTAATAGCTAGGTTTTCCAAGTGTGCCCCCCCCCCCCCCCCCCTCCTTACCCTGTGCCCCCCCCCCCCCCCCCCAATTTTATTATTTTTAAATTGGGTAGGCGACGCACTCTCCGGGGGAGAGCAACCCGAATTTCACAGAGATAAGTCTCTGTGACTAGAATATACCAAATATATCAGAAAAAAATGAATAATAAACAACAAATCTAAGTACACCCAATTTTCCGGAAAAAATGCAAGGAAAATTTATTCCCAGGAAAAACCCCACACCCAAACTAAGTGTAAAACTGACTTCCAAAATGATATTTCACTGACCCATAATGCCATGGAAGATGGTTCCGCCGCCAATGGCCGAGGGAAGGACAGTCACATGTGCTGGGGGGGGGGGGGGGGGGTAGGGGGGCAGGCCTAGTTTTATACAGCAGATCAAAAAAACCCAGACAACACCATAGGAAGCCATCACAATGGCCGAGGGAAGGACAACACCATAGGAAGCCATCACAATGGCCGAGGGAAGGACAACACCATAGGAAGCCATCACAATGGCCGAGGGAAGGACAACACCATAGGAAGCCATCACAATGGCCGAGGGATGGCCTAGTTTTATACAGCAGATCAAAACACAACAGAGACAACACCATAGGAAGCCATCACAATGGCCGAGGGAAGGACAGTCACATGTGCTGGGGGGGGGGGGGGGGGGGGGGCCATAGGCCATAGGAAGCCAAAATGTAGAGTTTGTGCCACTCATGAACCAAAGCAGACGCCAAACAAACCCACACAAAAATGACACCAAAAAGTTACATCTGATGTCGTTCACAAATGAAATCAAGTAACCCACAAAACGATAAGAATGCAAAGGAAAAACATATCTGCTCAGCTTCTTCCAATTAAAGAAAAAGAAAAACAAAGTTGCACAACACACAAAGGTGCCATCAGTTTTTATGGAGATCACAGTTTGCTCTCTTTTGTCTTTATGTTTATTAAGAAGAAGAAACCCTGCACACACACATTTGTTCTTCACAACAGTGTGATGGTTGTGTTGATGAACAGTCAAACAATATTTGTGAAGCAATCATCACAAAAGAAAGAGGAAAAAAACATAGACAACATTTCAGAGCAAAATGAATAACTTCACAACTTGCCCAGTTTCCTTAACCCCTTGCCTGCCGACCATTTTTGTGTTCAAGGAATTCCTGTGTGCCGAGCAAAAAAAGCTCAATTTCACCCTCCAATGCTAACATTGTTATAACTCCTACAATATTTAACTTTGAAGCTGCAAACTTCACAGCATTATTGTCAATAGATTATACTGCATATACAAAACAATGCAGACAAAATAAACGATGCAGACAAAATAATCAAGACAAAAATACAAACAAACAAACAAACAAATATGCAGGTGAATAAACACTAGATATAAAACTGACTGACCTTTCCATCTTGTTGCTTATTTCTTCAACATTACAGGGTAATCCACACAGATAATTGAAATATAATCCACTAGGTAATCCAGAATACACACTTCAGTGACTGCATCATTTAGCACTTCATCCAACACTTCTAGTGCAGTATATCGTCTAAAACATCCACGTTGTCGAGTACTGCCGCTAGTTGACGCCATCTTGGTTTTTTTCCAAGAACAAAAATCTCTATCAAATTCAGGTAAAATTCGCCAAATAAAGACCAAGGTAGATGACTCTGTAACTTAAACCCTTCTACTGTGTTCTAGGTCATTTTCTGCAGTTATTTCCCTTACACTGTAGCTGAAATATGGTGAACATTGCACGTAGTACCTACGTTTACAGGCACACAATCATCATACCAACAGGACGTAGTAGCTACGGGACAAGCAGGCAAGGGGTTAAATCTGAACACCTTTTAAGAAAAAAAGAAGAAAAAGGAAAAAAAGAAGAATGTGAACACTTTGTTTGTGAGGTAAGCGTGAAAACACAATAACTCTTCCAGTCTGTGTGAGTTTATGTACAGATGCTTGGGATGTATTGGAATCTCATATTTGGAAACATAAACATGACTGTTTTCAAAAAATATTTTGTAGCAATGACAAACTGTTCATGTTGGAAGACTCAAAGCAGACTTTGACACAAGTGTTGTTGTTTTGTGTAAAGATAGTGCCCACAAAATTAAGGTGCATAGATAAAGCAGAATTTTGTGGAGTTTTCTTCTGCTCAAACTGGTCTCCACTAAAGTAAGCAAAAAAGTCCATTATAATTTTGTGTGCGTGTGCGCTTTGTGTATGAACGCATTTGTCTGGTATTCAGAAGATGCACATATGATAAAAGAAAGAACTGTCTTTAACCATAGTTTGGTGCTACTAGTGTGACTGCCTTCAACAACACCATCGTTTGGTGCTACTAGTGTGACTGCCTTCAACAACACCATCGTTTGGTGCTACTAGTATCACTGCTGTCCACGATGTGCATGCATGAGCGCTGCAAAGGCATTTTTAACAACAGCCCACAATCCAGAAAACCCCCCAAAACAATTCAAATAAAATTTTAAAAAGACCCCCCCCCCCCCCCAGTATAATTCCTCTCAGGGCTGACTGTGTCCGTCCTGCAGTCTGTCGCGGATGACTTTGACGAGCTCTTCAGACAACTCCCGGGAAAGGTGCGCCATCAAGGGCTGTGTCCGTCCTGCAGTCTGTCGCGGATGACTTTGACGAGCTCTTCAGACAACTCCCGGGAAAGGTGCGCCATCAAGGGACGCAACATGTCCCGTGCCTGATCCATCACCTCGCTGTCCCAGGTTACCTCCCCTGCACAGTCCACCAGGGGGCAGGTGGCGGTCTTCGCATGGCCTTGACCTTGGTCGGTGGTGGTTTCCAGGGGCGACTGGAGGGCCAGGTTGGCTAGGGTGAGGTGTGCCTCGCGGAAACCTTCCGACAGCACCGTCCTCATTTCCTGGTAGTGGGGGGACAAGGATGATGAGGTGGTGCTGCCTCTGCTGTTGATCTGTTGGGGACAAAAGGCAAAAGACTCATCTACAGACAGCTGCCAAGTGCTTGTAGATTTGGGGAACATGGCGGCCAAGAAAATAAATGTGAAATCTGACAACTGCCGAACAGACAGCGGTTAGATCTGAGTCCATAGCAACCTCCCAACTCTCGCGTGACGTTATTAATGAAAAACATTATCGTCTGCCTGGGTTAAATCTGATCAGACGAAACTTTTTTAAAATGATGAAGGAGGGAAATAAATCTTTGCATAGAGACACAAAAGCTAATTGTACAACTTCGTGAAGAGGGTTTCAAATTTAATGAGATTTCTAAATTAGTAGGGAGACCTACATCAATTTGTTTTTCTGTTTTCAAAACATTTTGGGAGCATAATGCTGTGAAGCAGCCGTGTCAAATCGCTTCGCATTTGTTCTAACATGGCAGCATCACCAGGGTATTCTTCAAAACATGCCAGTTAGCTCCATGCTTATGTAAAGCTGTCTTATACTAAACACATAAACTCACAGCAGAATCCCTTACAATAATGGAAAGCCCAGAAATAAGTTGAAAATCGATGTCTCTTCATTTTCACAAGTCTGAAAAAATCTTACATGCTTCAACACGCACTGACAGCTTTCGCTCGCCAACATCGCGACAATGATTTTCCACTGAATCCAGGGCTCAAAGCTTCTTGAAAACATAACATAGCGTAGATACGGCTCCTTTATTTTAGATAGTTCACTTCACCCGTGGCACTTTTCTCTTAGTCTCAGTTACTATGAGCTTGCT
The DNA here is from genome assembly GCA_017654935.2 of Phymorhynchus buccinoides. Classification (NCBI taxonomy): domain Eukaryota; kingdom Metazoa; phylum Mollusca; class Gastropoda; order Neogastropoda; family Raphitomidae; genus Phymorhynchus; species Phymorhynchus buccinoides. Next base: position 67,236,509 of record CM065684.1, on the reverse strand, counting down.
TAACCTTAGTGCTGAGAGTTTTGCCTGCTCCACACATTTCAAAAACGATCTTCTGTTCAGATCTAAAGTGCAGATGATCAATTTCATGTATTGTGATGTCGCACGAGTCTTGGTGTTGCTACGGATGCAAATTTGACTACCTGTCTAACATTTTATTTTAATTTTAGATCTTAGATTATGATTGACCTGTGCATGCCCACACTGGCCTGTTCTGTTCTCTCTGTAAGTCAGACCTGTGCCCTGTGTATGCCCACACTGGCCTATTCTGTTCTCTCTGTACTGACCTGTGGCCTGTGCATGCCCAACCTGTGCCCTGTGTATGCCCACACTGGGCCTGTTCTGTTCTCTCTGTACTGACCTGTGCCCTGTGTATGCCCACACTGGGCCTGTTCTGTTCTCTCTGTACTGACCTGTGCCCTGTGTATGCCCACACTGGGCCTGTTCTGTTCTCTCTGTACTGACCTGTGCCCTGTGTATGCCCACACTGGGCCTGTTCTGTTCTCTCTGTACTGACCTGTGCCCTGTGTATGCCCACACTGGCCTATTCTGTTCTCTCTGTACTGACCTGTGCCCTGTGTATGCCCACACTGGCCTATTCTGTTCTCTCTGTACTGACCTGTGCCCTGTGTATGCCCACACTGGCCTATTCTGTTCTCTCTGTACTGACCTGTGCCCTGTGTATGCCCACACTGGCCTATTCTGTTCTCTCTGTACTGACCTGTGCCCTGTGTATGCCCAACCTGTGCCCTGTGTATGCCCACACTGGGCCTGTTCTGTTCTCTCTGTACTGACCTGTGCCCTGTGCATGCCCACACTGGGCCTGTTCTGTTCTCTCTGTACTGACCTGTGCCCTGTGCATGCCCACACTGGGCCTGTTCTGTTCTCTCTGTACTGACCTGTGCCCTGTGTATGCCCACACTGGGCCTGTTCTGTTCTCTCTGTACTGACCTGTGCCCTGTGCATGCCCACACTGGGCCTGTTCTGTTCTCTCTGTACTGACCTGTGCCCTGTGTATGCCCAACCTGTGCCCTGTGCATGCCCACACTGGGCCTGTTCTGTTCTCTCTGTACTGACCTGTGGCCTGTGTATGCCCACACTGGGCCTGTTCTGTTCTCTCTGTACTGATCTGTGGCCTGTGTATGCCCACACTGGGCCTGTTCTGTTCTCTCTGTACTGACCTGTGCCCTGTGTATGCCCACACTGGCCTATTCTGTTCTCTCTGTACTGACCTGTGCCCTGTGTATGCCCACACTGGGCTGTTCTGTTCTCTCTGTACTGACCTGTGGCCTGTGTATGCCCACACTGGGCTGTTCTGTTCTCTCTGTGCGTCAGACCTGTGTCTGATGTTATTGACCGTCACTCTTTGTTGCATGAGAGCTTCGCTGACTCGCAGCTGCAGAAATCGAGCTCTTTATCTGAACTCAAAGAAGTTGTTAGCAGTACCCAAAACTGTGTACAAGATTTGAAAGAATGGATGACTGTGAACAAATTGCAGCTAAATGATGGAAAAACAGAAGTTATGCTCCTTGCCCCTCCGAGACTCCAAAATCACCCTTCCTTTCCTTCTTTATTTACCATTGGGAGTTTTGATATTTCTATTTCGTCTCAGGCCCATAACCTTGGTGTTACTTTTGACCCCACCCTCTCGTTCATGAAGCATGTCTCGAATATCTGTAGCGTGGCCTATCTGGAAATTTGTAAAACTGGCTCGATCAGGCACTTCCTTTCCACTGAAGCCACTAAAACTTTGGTCTGCTTGTTAGTTCTGTCGAGGCTGGACTGCTGCACCAGTCTCTTGGCTGGCTCGATCAGGCACTTCCTTTCCACTGAAGCCACTAAACCTTTGGTCTGCTTGTTAGTTCTGTCGAGGCTGGACTACTGCACCAGTCTCTTGGCTGGCTCGCCAAAATACCTTCTTGAAAAGCTTCAAAAGGTCCAGAACAGTGCCGCCAGACTTGCTTGCAGGACATCTAGACGTCAGCATGTTACTCCCCTGTTACAGTCCTTTCACTGGCTACCTGTTCAGAGTCGTATTGACTATAATCTGGCTTCAATCTGTTTCTCTTCTGTCTCTAGTACTGGGCCGCTATATCTGTCAGACATCCTCCACATCTACACCCCTGCCCGTCAACTTCGCTCATCTGCTGACACTCGTCTTTTACGTATTTCATCTGCTAGAACAAAATCGTTTGGTCAGTGAGCGTTTTCCTTTCAGGGACCAACTGTGTGGAACAGCCTTCCTGCCAGTGTTAGGCATTCGCCTTCAGCTGCAGCCTTCAAGACTGCCACAAAAACTGTCCTATTCAAACGCTCCTAAAGCCCCCCATCCCTACCCACTCTGTATCCAGTGCATGAAACGATAAGTGTGTCAGGCTATGTAAATGTGTGCGTGTGTGTGTGTGTGTGTGTGTGTTCATGTGTGTGTGTGTGTTCATGTGTGCGTGCGTGTGTGTGTGTGTGTGTGTGTGTGAGTGTAGAACGTTCATTTAATTTTTGTGAATGTCTGCACACTTTGTGCGCTCGCGCCCATGTGTGTGTCTTTTTGTGTTAGCGGGGAATGAGTGTGAGTGTGTGCGTGCGTGTGTGTGTGCGTGCGTATTTCTGTGTGTGCATGTGTGTGTGTTGTCATTGTTGTTTTTGTTGTTACAATGTCCCGTTCATGTAAGAGATATTATTTTTGTGAAGCGCCTAGAGCCCCCACGGGAGATTAGGCGCAATAGAAATAATCATTATTATTATATGACTGACCTGTGCCAGGAAGTCCTTGGCTCTCTCCACGGCCCGCTTCAATTCAGACACCACGCTGATGCATGTGCGCAGCGAGTCTGAAACCAACCACCACCACCATCAGGAAAGCAACAAACAGCACTGACACCAACCACCACCACCATCAGGAAAGCAACAAACAGCACTGACACCAACCACCACCACCACCATCAGGAAAGCAACAAACAGCACTGACACCAACCACCACCACCATCATCAGGAAAGCAACAAACAGCACTGACACCAACCACCACCATCATCAGGAAAGCAACAAACAGCACTGACACCAACCACCACCATCATCAGGAAAGCAACAAACAGCACTGACACCAACCATCACCATCATCAGGAAAGCAACAAACAGCACTGACACCAACCACTACCACCACCATCAGGAAAGCAACAAACAGCACTGACACCAACCACCACCACCACCATCAGGAAAGCAACAAACAGCACTGACACCAACCACCACCACCACCATCAGGAAAGCAACAAACAGCACGGACACCAACCACCACCACCATCAGGAAAGCAACAAACAGCACGGACACCAACCACCACCATCAGGAAAGCAACAAACAGCACGGACACCAACCACCACCACCATCAGGAAAGCAACAAACAGCACGGACACCAACCACCACCATCAGGAAAGCAACAAACAGCACGGACACCAACCACCACCACCATCAGGAAAGCAACAAACAGCACGGATACCAACCACCACCACCATCAGGAAAGCAACAAACAGCACGGACACCAACCACCACCACCACCATCAGGAAAGCAACAAACAGCACAGACACCAACCACCACCACCACCATCAGGAAAGCAACAAACAGCACGGACACCAACCACCACCACCATCAGGAAAGCAACAAACAGCACGGACACCAACCACCACCACCATCAGGAAAGCAACAAACAGCACGGACACCAACCACCACCATCAGGAAAGCAACAAACAGCACTAACAGTAACACCAACCACCACCACCATCAGGAAAGCAACAAACAGCACGGACACCAACCACCATCATCAGGAAAGCAACAAACAGCACGGACACCAACCACCACCACCATCAGGAAAGCAACAAACAGCACGGACACCAACCACCACCATCAGGAAAGCAACAAACAGCACTAACAGTAACACCAACCACCACCACCATCAGGAAAGCAACAAACAGCACGGACACCAACCACCACCATCAGGAAAGCAACAAACAGCACGGACACCAACCACCACCACCACCATCAGGAAAGCAACAAACAGCACGGACACCAACCACCACCACCACCATCTGGAAAGCAACAAACAGCACGGACACCAACCACCACCACCACCATCAGGAAAGCAACAAACAGCACTGACACCAACCACCACCACCACCACCATCAGGAAAGCAACAAACAGCACGGACACCAACCACCACCATCAGGAAAGCAACAAACAGCACTGACACCAACCACCACCACCATCAGGAAAGCAACAAACAGCACGGACACCAACCACCACCACCACCATCAGGAAAGCAACAAACAGCACGACATTGGGAGTACAAGCACAGAAACAGTCTAGGATTAAATCAGATAATAGAAATGTGAAATCCCTTTTCCATGACAACACATTTCACACATACAATACTTTTTGTTTGAAGTTATTCTTGAATTCATTGTGAGTTGATTTAAAGAAATACAAAGATAATCAAATTTCCCCAAAGACTCAATTTCACCCATTTTAAAAATCTTTGCTAAATAAAGACTGTCCATCATTGTTCTTCATGCTCTAATGTCCACCAGAATGGCATCTTCAGCACTACCACAACAATCTATACTAACCTCAAATCTGAATGCTAAGTACATATCTTTTTCTCTTTTATTGCAATCCACCACTGTTCAATTCTTCACACACACAAGCATACATTGCTCAGAATTCAATAAACCCCCTCACCCCAAAAAAAAGAAAAAAGAAAAGAAAATAATAGCAACAAAAAAGAAAGAAACAAAGTAAAACCACATATAATGCTTACTCCTGTATACGTCAAATACCAACCTTCATTCGATGAAGATGATGACGGTGCAGCCACCGATGATGACGATGATGATGACGGTGCAGCCACCGATGATGACGATGATGATGACGGTGCAGCCACCGATGATGACGATGATGATGATGATGACGGTGGTGCAGCCACCGATGACGACGACTCAGGAAGATGAAGGGAAAGACGACTGCGATCCCCTCGACTTCCTGCCCCCCCTCCACCCCCTCCCTCCATGGAAGAGGGCCGATGATGGCATCGTACGTCAGAATCCGTATCCGTATCTGACCCCAATCCAGTATCCGACTGACTCCGAGGAGAGACGTGCTGCTCCGGCGGAGAGGAGGGATGGTGGGGGGACTGCTCCGTTAGAGGAGCTGGAGAAGATACGGAACTCCGTCCGGTTTTTACAAACAGTCGCGAAGGGCTGTTGCTTCTCCCTCCCTCCAATGAAAGGCGAAGGTCGGGTGATCCTCGGTTCGGGGTGTGTTGGTTGAGCAGAGTGATTCTGTCCTGAACAGACAGCTTGGGGCCTTCATCTTCACCATCATCGCCATTTCTGTCACCGTCGCTAAACTTCACCCGAGCAGCTTGCTGATTTTGCAGAGGTTTCCGCGGCGATGACGGGTCTCGTTCCGGCGGGTCGTAGCGGCTGGCGTCCAGAGCCGCAGCCGCCGCCCGCTCTCTCTCACGCCGCAGCTGATTGGCCGTTCGGTCAATCTCCTCGGCAACAGCCAAAGTGTTGGCCGAGGTGTAGCCCGAAGCGTCGGTGGAGTCCACAAACATGGCTGATGATGATGATGATGTCGCGTGCGAAGACACAGAACTGTTCCTGGAGGCTACCAAAGTGAGGGTGGCAGTTGATGAATTGCTTCTTGAAGACTCAGAAGATAGTGCTGTTGATGAAAGTCCCTGAGTATTGTCCATGTCCCCTCCTTGGGGTGGTGATGAGGTTGATGATGATGATGATGATGATGATGGGGAATCTCCTCTTCAGGGCTGCCCCTTGGAGCAAGCCCTGCGCTGCCCAAAATGCCCGAGTTGCCCAACAAAATACTTTTGGCCTGCTCCAAAGTCAGATCTGACGTTGATCGTTTTCTGACCTGCACAGCCTTTCTCAACAGACTGGTCTGCGCCGATCGTCCTGACTGAACGCTGCAGGTCGAAGGGGGAGGCATAAGCTGGGTGTCTGTCAACGTATCCCTTTCAGCCGCTGCAGCACTCAAACGTACCTCATTACCTGCCCCTACCCTCCCCACCGGTAGAGAGCGTCTGACAGGAGAGCTCTTCACCGCTGGTCTCCCTTTGTCTCTCTCTCTGTGACTAGAAGAACTGCTGCTATCCGTAGACACCGGGTCGTGGGCACCGTTTATGTCTGGAGTGTGGGCACAGTTTATGTCTGGAGTACTCAGGGACAAGTCGGCCAACGATAACAGGTTGGATGGAGAAGGAGCTTTCAGTTCCGGCCTCACCTTCTCCTCCTCTTCTTCTTTCTCCTCGTTAAAGTTGGCCAGGTTGGGAGTGGAGGCGTACATAGCTAATCGCGAGGAAGACAGACGATTTCTGTTGAACCGTTTCTTGGCCGGTCCTTCGGTTTTGGACCCCATTCCGTTACTGTTGACAGCAGTTGGCTTGTTACTGTTCAGCGCTTCAGCATGCTTCAGCAAGTTGCCTGAGGAGGACGATTTGAGTCGGGAAGCTTTTGTGGTGCGGAAGTAGGACGGGACTTGGCGGGGGAGGGGTACAGTTGCGGAGGTGAGGGTGGTGGAGGTGGTGGTGTGTTGGCCGTCGGGTTCGCTCCCTTGTCGGCGGTCTTTCCCGGCTAAGTTGGTTCCACGCCCAGTTCTGGTGGGGGCTGATGGGATGGGAGAGTTGTCTGCCGGCATCTTCCCACCTGCAACATCACCGTACAGGAAGTTTCAATGTCGCTTTCAAACCAAATGCACGGATGATTCATAGGTTTTTTTCCTCTCTCTCTCTCTGTGTGTCTCTTTCTTTCTCCCTCTCTCTATTGTAACATTTGCAATTCTATCTACTTCACTTCACTTCACAAATATGTATTGCCTTCAAACATACATGAAGAAAAACATATTGCCTTCAAACATACATGAAGAAAAAACATTTTTCAGCATGCACTCAACAACAATAAAACAACACACTCAAACAACATATCTTCCCTTCTTTCTTGACTGATCTGTTTTGCTCTGTATCACTGTATGTGCTGCTGGCTTATTATGGTGTCCATTTGACTGATCTGTTTTGCTCTGTATCACTGTATGTGTTGCTGGCTTATTATGGTGTCCATTTGACTGATCTGTTTTGCTCTGTATCACTGTATGTGTTGCTGGCTTATTATGGTGTCCATTTGACTGATCTGTTTTGCTCTGTATCACTGTATGTGCTGCTGGCTTAGTATGGTGTCCATTTGACTGATCTGTTTTGCTCTGTATCACTGTATGTGTTGCTGGCTTAGTATGGTGTCCATTTGACTGATCTGTTTTGCTCTGTATCACTGTATGTGTTGCTGGCTTAGTATGGTGTCCATTTGACTGATCTGTTTTGCTCTGTATCACTGTATGTGTTGCTGGCTTAGTATGGTGTCCATTTGACTGATCTGTTTTGCTCTGTATCACTGTATGTGTTGCTGGCTTAGTATGGTGTCCATTTGACTGATCTGTTTTGCTCTGTATCACTGTATGTGTTGCTGGCTTATTATGGTGTCCATTTGACTGATCTGTTTTGCTCTGTATCACTGTATGTGTTGCTGGCTTATTATGGTGTCCATTTGACTGATCTGTTTTGCTCTGTATCACTGTATGTGCTGCTGGCTTAGTATGGTGTCCATTTGACTGATCTGTTTTGCTCTGTATCACTGTATGTGTTGCTGGCTTAGTATGGTGTCCATTTGACTGATCTGTTTTGCTCTGTATCACTGTATGTGTTGCTGGCTTAGTATGGTGTCCATTTGACTGATCTGTTTTGCTCTGTATCACTGTATGTGCTGCTGGCTTAGTATGGTGTCCATTTGACTGATCTGTTTTGCTCTGTATCACTGTATGTGCTGCTGGCTTAGTATGGCTTCCATTTGACTGATCTGTTTTGCTCTGTATTACTGTATGTTTTGCTGGCTTAGTATGGCTTCCATTTGACTGATCTGTTTTGCTCTGTATTACTGTATGTTTTGCTGGCTTAGTATGGCTTCCATTTGCTTCTTGTTTAGCTTGAAACAAGGTCTTGTAAATGTACAGTAAATTAATAAAGTTAGTTTACTTTCAAGTGAATAGTTTGGAGATTAACCTAAAGATGCATACTATTTCACCAACAAAGCATTTTATCATTATGAGAAATATCTTGAAGTTATGAACTAATAATTGTTTTTGCCTTTTTCAAAGATTCCAAATGATCTAATTCCACTGTTTTATCTGTCGAATTACAACTTATCAGCAAAGTACACAAGTGCTAGAATTCAATCAGACAAATCATTTTCTTGACATTCATGTTACTTCACTTTTTGTTCAGATTTAAGCGAATCATCCTATAGTGAACAGTTCATCGTTGAAGGTGCAAAACCACTTAACCTAACGTAACTGAGAACTATAGAACATTGATTGCAATGCTTCTTCACATTCTGATTGTAATGCTTCTTCACATTCTGATTGCAATGCTTCTTCACATTCTGATTGTAATGCTTCTTCACATTCTGATTGCAATGCTTCTTCACATTCTGATTGTAATGCTTCTTCACATTCTGATTGTAATGCTTCTTCACATTCTGATTGCAATGCTTCTTCACATTCTGATTGTAATGCTTCTTCACATTCTGATTGCAATGCTTCTTCACATTCTGATTGTAATGCTTCTTCACATTCTGATTGTAATGCTTCTTCACATTCTGATTGTAATGCTTCTTCACATTCTGATTGCAATGCTTCTTCACATTCTGATTGTAATGCTTCTTCACATTCACTTTGCCTGTCCCACAAGGAAAACAAATTACAAAATAGGAAAAACCAGAACACACCCACAATATAAGACGATTAAAACAAATCATGATATTTTAATCATCTTCCAAACCACAATGATGTGCATAATTATCGGAAAAGTAACACTTTTCTTCCATAGGTTTAAACGACATTAATTTAGAGTAATGAGTGGCCAGTGTGAGTTAACCCCTCATGAGAAATAACATGAGAATTGAATAGAAAATGAAGAATTTGATACACCGCTGAATCTATTTCCATGATTAAATCTGTCACCATTGAGGTTAGGTGAATCTATTTCCATGATTAAATCTGTCACCATTGAGGTTAGGTGAATCTATTTCCATGATTAAATCTGTCACCATTGAGGTTAGGTGCTGGTGATGAGTTTTCTATCCCCAAATGCTTCCATTTTCAAACAAGGTTTTCCCCAAATCACAAATAATGGTAATTCTTTTCTGGTGTCAATGTCCCTAAATGAAATGAATACACACATCTCTCTCTCTCTCTCTCTCTCTCTCTCTCTCTCTCTCTCTCTCTCTCTCACTCACACACACACACACACACACAGCACATGCTCAAAGCACCACATGCCAATGGACTGTTGGCACACATTAGTGTTACCAGAACACACAATAGCAAGAGGAATGACAAGAATGATAAAGATGAGTTAAAACAATGATAGCATTCGCATTATGACAATTATAACCATTTCATTCGGACTCCGACAAGATAGCTTGCAGGCATTAGAAGGCAACTGATGACTCTGACAGCTCCTAACATGAATGGACTAACTTCACAAACTTTGAAAGCAGCTTTTGTTCAGAGTTAGGAGCAGTTAGTTATTGGACATAGAAGGTGGAAGTCCTGAGGCCAGCATTAAATGGGTGTCATCATTTTGATGGTTCTGTTATCCGATGTCAGTTGGACAGAACAGGCGCTGCAGTACAGTGAGGCAAACAACGCTGGGCTCACACAGAAAAAATGTCACAAAAGCAGGATCAACAACAATGAAAAGAAAACAGATGTACGTTACGATTAAACACGGCCAACATGAAGAAGAAGGAATGGAAAGCTGAGAGAACACGACTGATGTACGTTACGATTAAACACGGCCAACATGAAGAAGAAGGAATGGAAAGCTGAGAGAACACGACTGAGCTAAAGAACACTGAAAACAATGTGAGATGACAGAGAACACGACTGAGCTAAAGAACACTGAAAACAATGTGAGATGACAGAGAACGACTGAGCTAAAGAACACTTAAAACAATGTGAGATGACAGAGAACGACTGAGCTAAAGAACACTGAAAACAATGTGAGATGACAGAGAACGACTGAGCTAAAGAACACTGAAAACAATGTGAGATGACAGAGAACGACTGAGCTAAAGAACACTGAAAACAATGTGAGATGACAGAGAACACGACTGAGCTAAAGAACACTGAAAACAATGTGAGATGACAGAGAACGACTGAGCTAAAGAACACTGAAAACAATGTGAGATGACAGAGAACGACTGAGCTAAAGAACACTGAAAACAATGTGAGATGACAGAGAACGACTGAGCTAAAGAACACTGAAAACAATGTGAGATGACAGAGAACGACTGAGCTAAAGAACACTGAAAACAATGTGAGATGACAGAGAACGACTGAGCTAAAGAACACTGAAAACAATGTGAGATGACAGAGAAATGACAGCTAAAGAACACTGAAAACAATGTGAGATGACAGAGAACACGACTGAGCTGAAGAACACTGAAAACAATGTGAGATGACAGAGAACGACTGAGCTAAAGAACACTGAAAACAATGTGAGATGACAGAGAACGACTGAGCTAAAGAACACTGAAAACAATGTGAGATGACAGAGAACGACTGAGCTAAAGAACACTGAAAACAATGTGAGATGACAGAGAACGACTGAGCTAAAGAACACTGAAAACAATGTGAGATGACAGAGAACGACTGAGCTAAAGAACACTGAAAACAATGTGAGATGACAGAGAACGACTGAGCTAAAGAACACTGAAAACAATGTGAGATGACAGAGAACACGACTGAGCTAAAGAACACTGAAAACAATGTGAGATGACAGAGAACACGACTGAGCTAAAGAACACTGAAAACAATGTGAGATGACAGAGAACGACTGAGCTAAAGAACACTGAAAACAATGTGAGATGACAGAGAACACGACAGCTAAAGAACACTGAAAACAATGTGAGATGAAAGAGAACACGACTGAGCTAAAGAACACTGAAAACAGTGTGAGATGACAGAGAACGACTGAGCTAAAGAACACTGAAAACAATGTGAGATGACAGAGAACGACTGAGCTAAAGAACACTGAAAACAATGTGAGATGACAGAGAACACGACAGCTAAAGAACCCTGAAAACAATGTGAGATGACAGAGAACGACTGAGCTAAAGAACACTGAAAACAATGTGAGATGACAGAGAACGACTGAGCTAAAGAACACTGAAAACAATGTGAGATGACAGAGAACACGACTGAGCTAAAGAACACTGAAAACAATGTGAGATGACAGAGAACACGACTGAGCTAAAGAACACTGAAAACAATGTGAGATGACAGAGAACGACTGAGCTAAAGAACACTGAAAACAATGTGAGATGACAGAGAACGACTGAGCTAAAGAACACTGAAAACAATGTGAGATGACAGAGAACACGACTGAGCTAAAGAACACTGAAAACAATGTGAGATGACAGAGAACGACTGAGCTAAAGAACACTGAAAACAATGTGAGATGACAGAGAACGACTGAGCTAAAGAACACTGAAAACAATGTGAGATGACAGAGAACACGACAGCTAAAGAACACTGAAAACAATGTGAGATGACAGAGAACGACTGAGCTAAAGAACACTGAAAACAATGAGAGATGACAGAGAACACGACTGAGCTAAAGAACACTGAAAACAATGTGAGATGACAGAGAACGACTGAGCTAAAGAACACTGAAAACAATGTGAGATGACAGAGAACGACTGAGCTAAAGAACACTGAAAACAATGTGAGATGACAGAGAACGACTGAGCTAAAGAACACTGAAAACAATGTGAGATGACAGAGAACACGACAGCTAAAGAACACTGAAAACAATGTGAGATGACAGAGAACACGACTGAGCTAAAGAACACTGAAAACAATGTGAGATGACAGAGAACACGACAGCTAAAGAACACTGAAAACAATGTGAGATGACAGAGAACACGACAGCTAAAGAACACTGAAAACAATGTGAGATGACAGAGAACACGACTGAGCTAAAGAACACTGAAAACAATGTGAGATGACAGAGAACACGACTGAGCTAAAGAACACTGAAAACAATGTGAGATGACAGAGAACACGACTGAGCTAAAGAACACTGAAAACAATGTGAGATGACAGAGAACACGACTGAGCTAAAGAACACTGAAAACAATGTGAGATGACAGAGAACGACTGAGCTAAAGAACACTGAAAACAATGTGAGATGACAGAGAACACGACTGAGCTAAAGAACACTGAAAACACTGTGAGATGACAGAGAACGACTGAGCTGAAAACAATGTGAGATGACAGAGAACACGACTGAGCTAAAGAACACTGAAAACAATGTGAGATGACAGAGAACGACTGAGCTAAAGAACACTGAAAACAATGTGAGATGACAGAGAACACGACTGAGCTAAAGAACACTGAAAACAATGTGAGATGACAGAGAACGACTGAGCTAAAGAACACTGAAAACAGTGTGAGATGACAGAGAACACGACAGCTAAAGAACACTGAAAACAATGTGAGATGACAGAGAACGACTGAGCTAAAGAACACTGAAAACAATGTGAGATGACAGAGAACGACTGAGCTAAAGAACACTGAAAACAGTGTGAGATGACAGAGAACATGACAGCTAAAGAACACTGAAAACAATGAAATGACAGAGAACACAGTGGGAACTAAACTAGTGGGTGATGTGAGAGATGACAGAGAACACAGTGGGCACTAAACTAGTGGGTGATGTGAGAGATGAGAACACAGTGGGCACTAAACTAGTGAGTGATATGAGAGATGATACAGAGGGCACTAAACTAGTGAGTGATATGAGAAATGACAGAGAACACAGTGGGCACTAAACTAGTGGGTGATGTGAGAAATGAACGATCAGAGCCCTAAAGGCTGCAAGGGACTTCTGCCCTGCTCTGTAGGCAAGTTTGCTAGGCCACTTGTGATTATAAAGTGCTTAGAGTTGTGACCATTACATATGAAGCATTGTAAGAAAATTCATAAACTTCTATATAATGCTGTGGTGAAAACCGATACCAGCAATTGTTTTATCAATTTTTTAAAAACTGTACATTATTAATCCCATGTCATTTTCTGTATAAAAGATAACAAAAGATTAGTTCTCATGCAAGGATACAACGGATACACAAAGACTGGTTTAAAAACTAAAATGCAGTCTCCCAAGCACTTTCCACCGATTGGTGACCCTTCCTGGCTGATAATGCAAACTGCACACAAGGGGAAACCATGAAGAAAACGGTTAGGTCCCCGTGGACAACAAAGCATCCTGAGCAGCCAACACAGCAGCTGGAGGCGGCATGCGGTTATTGGGTCAAGGCGGTGCAGCATTTTACCAGAGGATGCTGGACACTCCACACGCTTGGCCGCAGGGGCCGAGCGCGACCGGCGACACGAGCGAACAGACTGATGAACACCTTCCCCACTGGAAGAGGAAGGAGGGGTGGGGGAGGGGGGGAGTGTGAGGGAGTGGGGGGCAGGGGAATGGGGGCTGCAACTTCTGGATCGAAGCATGGTTCGCGGAGGTTTCTTCGGGGCTTGTTTCCCCTCAGGGTTAGGGGAAGGGGGACAACTACCATTAGGGGAAGGGGGGGCGCCGTTGTTTCGACTAGGAGAGGCGGAAGAGCTCCTAACAGGGGGAAGAATGCGGGGAGGTTTTCTAGGAGGGGTGGGGAGGGTTCTACTGGACCTCAAATCTGGGGACAAACTTGACGACCGGACACACCTAGAGGAGGAGGGAGATCGGGGAGGTTTTGGTGATAGAAGACCGGCCTGATCTCCCCCATTAGACGGAATGGACTTGGCCGATCGTAAAGTGAGGGGTGTGCGTGGGGGACGGGGAGAGTTGGGACACACCGGAGGTTTGGGGGAGAGGGGAGAGGGCTGGGGTTTGGGAGACTGAGGCAAGCGCAAATCGGAGGGAGAGCGGAAAGTTGGGCTTTTAACTGAAGACACCCGAGACCTACACAGCCGAGGAGACTGGGGAGGGGTGGAGCTGGAACTTGTGTTTGACGCCGAACAACGAAGCAACCTGGGGGACTGGGGAGGGGTGGAGCTGGAACTTGTGTTTGACGCCGAACAACGAAGCAACCTGGGGGACTGGGGAGGGGTGGAGCTGGAACTTAAAGTGGTCACTGAACACCGAACTAGCCTTGGGGACAGGGGAGGGGTGGAGCTGGAAGAGGCTGATCCTACCCTCCTAACACCGGGAGATTTGGGGGGAGAAAGCACGGCTCCAGCGGTCATGCCGACAGGCTTCAAATCGTGAGAATTCACGGACTTGGGAGATGTGGCGAGATTGCCCCAGGAATGGTGGGCTGAAGGTGACCTGGACAGTTTGCTGTTCTCTGTCCAGGGCGGCAGAGAGAAAGACTGATACAGCTCGGCGCTACACGTGGCCTCACTACTGCCCACCGTTACATTGGACAAGGGGATCTTACTACCGTGGATAGGAATCGCCGCAGAAGTAGTAGGACTAGTTCTCTCCCCTCGCTGAAGGTTTACGGAATTGGGGACGGGGATTCTGGGTAGCGGGTGCTCCTCCTTGATGGGGTGCTGTGTAAGGGGAAAGTCGGCCCAGAATCGACGCAGGGTTCTTGGTGAGGGGGTGGGGGACCCTGGACACAGGCCTGTGGCTGGGGAAAACAGGAGCATTTCTTTCACAAATTTGTTTCATTCATCATTATTGTCCCCATTTCTGTTGAATCAATGGTGCTTTGGAGCTGACTCCAATGACTGTCGTCTTAAAGAAAACTAACAAATGATACGACACTACATAAAAAGGGAAATGTTTCAAGCAAACAAAAAGGTTATACATAATAGCACTGAAATATTAAAAAAATCAATAAAATTCTTTCAAAATCAATAATAAAATGGAGGTACTACAAACACAGAATCAATGTAGTTCTATAGTAAAAAGATCATAAAATGGAAGATTACCGTTACATAAAAAGGAATCAATACATGAGGGACAATTCAGAACTAAACTCTAGTATAGATGGAGATATACCATATGAACCAATATATGGACAAACAATATCAAGATGCAGAGACATGCTATAGGGTGATATCAAATACAAACTCAGGAAAACGAAATCAGACCAATGTTTTTTTCTATATTTTCCCCAACCATCAATATTTTAAGATTTTATTATAAATAACAGATTATGAACACTTTAACACAGCACTACTAAAAAACGAACCCATTACAAATGCATGCAGAAAATGAGAATATAATTTCTAGCCAGTTTTTATCTTAATAAAATGGATAAACATTTAAGTATATAGGTAGCAACTGAATACATGCATAATCTTGTTTATTAATGACCAAGTAAATTATTACTTTTTCAAAGATTGCTGAGAATTTATTTTCTTCCAATCCAATATTGAAACAAATTCAGAATGAAGAAAAGAATATGATAAAAGGCTTGCTGACGGTTAAGAGCTCTGTGGATAGAACTTCTTATTTCAATTGGCCGTTATTTTAAGACATTAGGTATTAAGTACTTTATAGTCACAGAGGCGTCTCTGTTAAATTCGGGTTGCTCCCACCTGGAGAGCGCGTCACAGCCAGAGGCGCGCCACCCTTTTTATTTTAATTTGCATGCGATTTTTGTGTGACTGATCAGGAAGGAAAGGGGGGGGGGGGGGGGGGGGGGGGGGGGGGGGTAAATTTTGACCAAATGACAACTTTTTCATTGCCACTGGGTTCAATGTGTGCTAGGTATAAATCAACTATTCTTACAGTTGTAGATAATTGTCAAATACCTTTTTCTTAAAAAAAGAAGACTTGTTCTATCTCTCCTAAAAAACATCCTTCATGTAGAAATAAAACTACTTCAGGTTGATTCTGATTTAAATCTTCAAATGAACAAATCTTTCATTTCCAATAATAAAAATAGTGATATACAACAAACATTATAGCGCTGACTGATCAATGAATGGAACTACATGATAACAATCTAACACATGGGAATCAGAAATATAAATTAAAAAAAGTGATATACAACAAACATTATAGCGCTGACTGATCAATGAATGGAACTAAATGACAACAATCTAACACAATGAATGGAACTACATGACAACAATCTAACACAATGAATGGAACGAACTACATGACAACAATCTAACACATTGAATGGAACTACATGACAACAATCTAACACAATGAATGGAACGAACTACATGACAACAATCTAACACATTGAATGGAACGAACTACATGACAACAATCTAACACATTGAATGGAACGAACTACATGACAACAATCTAACACATTGAATGGAACGAACTACATGACAACAATCTAACACAGGGGAATCAGAAAAGGAACAAATAAAGCCAACACATATTGCACTAACGGTGAAATCCTCTGGACGACAGCTGAATAAAAACAAACACAATCTGATCTCTCTCCGTTGTCTTACCTAACTCTGCACTCCCGGTGGCCTTTGGAGTGGAGAAACTGGGCTCCTGAAACAACATCACAACACAGCATTTCACACCATGATTTAGCATGGAGAAACTGGGCTCCTGAAACAACATCACATTACAGCATTTCACACCATGATTTAACGTGGAGAAACTGGGCTCCTGAAACATCACAACACAGCATTTTACACCATGATTTAGCGTGGAGAAACTGGGCTCCTGAAACAACATCACAACACAGCATTTAATTTCCTGCCAGCTCCTCCCAAGGAAGGGGACCAGGCCACACCCAGGAAGCAGTGTTG
>CM065684.1:67127154-67217154 GCA_017654935.2 Phymorhynchus buccinoides | reverse complement strand
ACGGTGGTGTCCAGCCTGGTGGGGGGTGAGGGGGGGTCCTCTTTCTCCGGAGATTCCTGGACGAGGCCCCCTGAGTGCCAGTTCATCTGATACAGCACAGAGAAATAAAGAAAATAAAACAAAGTAAAGTCATGTCCAAAGTAAAGTCATGTCCAAAGTAAAGTCATGTCCAAAGTAAAGTTATGTCCAAAGTAAAGTCATGTCCAAAGTAAAGTCATGTCCAAAGTAAAGTCACGTTCAACGTAGTCATGTTCAACGTAAAGTCATGTCCAAAGTAAAGTCATGTCCAATGTAAAGTCATGTCCAGAGTAAAGTCGTGTCCAATGTAAAGTCATGTCCAAAGTAAAGTCATGTCCAAAGTAAAGTCATGTCCAAAGTAAAGTCATGTCCAAAGTAAAGTCATGTCCAAAGTAAAGTCATGTCCAAAGTAAAGTCGTGTCCAAAGTAAAGTCATGTCCAATGTAAAGTCATGTCCAAAGTAAAGTCGTGTCCGAAGTCACGTCCAGAGTAAAGTCATGTCCAGAGTAAAGTCGTGTTCAGAGTAAAGTCATGTCCAGAGTAAAGTCATGTCCAGAGTAAAGTCATGTCCAGAGTAAAGTCATGTCCAAAGTAGTCATGTCCAAAGTAAAGTCATGTCCAAAGTAAAGTCGTGTCCAAAGTAAAGTCATGTCCAAAGTAAAGTCATGTCCAAAGTAAAGTCATGTCCAAAGTAAAGTCATGTCCAAAGTAAAGTCATGTCCAAAGTAAAGTCATGTCCAGAGTAAAGTCATGTCCAAAGTAAAGTCATGTCCAAAGTAAAGTCATGTCCAAAGTAAAGTCATGTCCAAAGTAAAGTCATGTCCAAAGTAAAGTCATGTCCAGAGTAAAGTCATGTCCAAAGTAAAGTCATGTTCAAAGTGAAGTCATGTTCAAAGTAAAGTCATGTCCAAAGTAAAGTCATGTCCAATGTAAAGTCATGTCCAAAGTAAAGTCGTGTCCAGAGTAAAGTCATGTCCAAAGTAAAGTCATGTCCAAAGTAAAGTCATGTCCAAAGTAAAGTCGTGTCCAAAGTAAAGTCATGTCCAGAGTAAAGTCGTGTCCAAAGTAAAGTCGTGTCCAAAGTAAAGTCATGTCCAAAGTAAAGTCATGTCCAAAGTAAAGTCATGTCCAAAGTAAAGTCATGTTCAAAGTAAAGTCGTGTCCAGAGTAAAGTCATGTCCAAAGTAAAGTCATGTCCAAGGTAAAGTCATGTCCAAAGTAAAGTCGTGTCCGGGGTAAAGTCGCGTCCAAAGTAAAGTCGTGTCCGAAGTAAAGTCATGCCCAAAGTAAAGTCATGTTCAGAGTAAAGTCATGTCCAAAGTAAAGTCATGTCCAAAGCAAAGTCATGTCCAAAGCAAAGTCATGTCCAAAGTAAAGTCGTGTTCAAAGTAAAGTCGTGTTCAAAGTAAAGTCATGTCCAATGTAAAGTCATGTCCAAAGTAAAGTCATGTTCGAAGTCACGTCCAGAGTAAAGTCGTGTCCAGAGTAAAGTCGTGCCCAGAGTAAAGTCGTGTCCAAAGTAAAGTCGTGTCCAAAGTAAAGTCATGTTCGAAGTAAAGTCATGTCCAAGGTAAAGTCATGTCCAAGGTAAAGTCATGTCCAAAGTAAAGTTATGTCCAGAGTAAAGTCATGTCCAAAGTAAAGTCATGACCAAAGTAAAGTCATGTTCAGAGTAAAGTCATGTCCAAAGTAAAGTCGTGTTCAAAGTGAAGTCGTGTCCAGAGTAAAGTCATGTCCAAAGTAAAGTCGTGTCCAAAGTAAAGTCATGTCCAAAGTAAAGTCATGTTCAAAGAGAAGTCGTGTTCAAAGCAAAGTCATGTCCAAAGCGAAGTCATGTTCAAAGCAAAGTCGTGTCCAAAGCAAAGTCATGTCCAAAGCAAAGTCATGTCCAAAGTAAAGTCGTGTCCGAAGTAAAGTCGTGTTCAAAGTAAAGTCGTGTTCGAAGTAAAGTCATGTCCAATGTAGTCATGTCCAAAGTAAAGTCGTGTCCGAAGTCACGTCCAGAGTAAAGTCGTGTCCAGAGTAAAGTCGTGTCCAGAGTAAAGTCATGTCCAAAGTAGTCATGTTCAAAGTGAAGTCATGTCCAAAGTAAAGTCATGTCCAAAGTAAAGTTATGTCCAGAGTAAAGTCATGTCCAAAGTAAAGTCATGTCCAAAGTAAAGTCATGTCCAAAGTAGTCATGTTCAAAGTAAAGTCATGTCCAGAGTAAAGTCATGTCCAGGGTAAAGTCGTGTTCAAAGTAAAGTCATGTCCAGAGTAAAGTTATGTCCAAAGTAAAGTCATGTTCAAAGTAAAGTCATGTCCAGAGTAAAGTCATGTCCAAAGTAAAGTCATGTCCAAAGTAAAGTCGTGTCCAGAGTAAAGTCACGTCCAAAGTAAAGTCATGTCCAAAGTAAAGTCATGTTCAGAGGAAAGTCATGTCCAAAGCAAAGTCATGTCCAAAGCAAAGTCATGTCCAAAGCGAAGTCATGTCCAAAGCAAAGTCATGTCCAAAGCAAAGTCATGTCCAAAGCAAAGTCATGTCCAAAGCGAAGTCATGTCCAAAGCAAAGTCATGTCCAAAGCAAAGTCATGTCCAAAGCAAAGTCATGTCCAAAGTAAAGTCATGTCCAAAGTAAAGTCATGTCCAAAGTAAAGTCGTGTCCAAAGTAAAGTCATGTCCAAAGTAAAGTCATGTCCAGAGTAAAGTCATGTTCAGAGTAAAGTCATGTCCAGAGTAAAGTCATGTCCAGAGTAAAGTCATGTTCAGAGTAAAGTTATGTCCAAAGTAAAGTCATGTCCAGAGTAAAGTCATGTCCAAAGTAAAGTCACGTTCAACGTAGTCATGTTCAACGTAAAGTCATGTCCAAAGTAAAGTCATGTCCAATGTAAAGTCATGTCCAGAGTAAAGTCGTGTCCAAAGTAAAGTCATGTCCAAAGTAAAGTCATGTCCAGAGTAAAGTCGTGTCCAAAGTAAAGTCATGTCCAAAGTAAAGTCATGTCCAGAAGTCACGTCCAGAGTAAAGTCATGTCCAGAGTAAAGTCGTGTCCAGAGTAAAGTCATGTCCAGGGTAAAGTCGTGTCCAGAGTAAAGTCATGTCCAGAGTAAAGTCATGTCCAAAGTAAAGTCGTGTCCAAAGTAAAGTCATGTCCAAAGTAAAGTCATGTCCAAAGTAAAGTCATGTCCAGTAAAGTCATGTCCAAAGTAAAGTCATGTCCAAAGTAAAGTCGTGTTCAAAGTAAAGTCATGTCCAAAGTAAAGTCATGTCCAAAGTAAAGTCATGTCCAAAGTAAAGTCATGTCCAAAGTAAAGTCATGTCCAAAGTAAAGTCATGTCCAAAGTAAAGTCATGTCCAAAGTAAAGTCATGTCCAAAGTAAAGTCATGTCCAAAGTAAAGTCATGTCCAAAGTAAAGTCATGTCCAAAGTAAAGTCATGTCCAAAGTAAAGTCGTGTCCAGAGTAAAGTCGCGTCCAAAGTAAAGTCGTGTCCAAAGTAAAGTCATGTCCAAAGTAAAGTCATGTCCAAAGTAAAGTCATGTCCAAAGTAAAGTCATGTCCAAAGTAAAGTCATGTCCAAAGTAAAGTCATGTCCAAAGTAAAGTCATGTCCAAAGTAAAGTCATGTCCAAAGTAAAGTCATGTCCAAAGTAAAGTCATGTCCAACGTAAGTCATGTTCAACGTAAAGTCATGTCCAAAGTAAAGTCATGTCCAATGTAAAGTCATGTCCAGAGTAAAGTCGTGTCCAAAGTAAAGTCATGTCCAAAGTAAAGTCATGTCCAAAGTAAAGTCATGTCCAAAGTAAAGTCATGTCCAAAGTAAAGTCATGTCCAAAGTAAAGTCATGTCCAAAGTAAAGTCATGTCCAAAGTAAAGTCATGTCCAAAGTAAAGTCATGTCCAAAGTAAAGTCATGTCCAAAGTAAAGTCATGTCCAAAGTAAAGTCATGTCCAAAGTAAAGTCATGTCCAAAGTAAAGTCATGTCCAAAGTAAAGTCATGTCCAAAGTAAAGTCGTGTCCAGAGTAAAGTCACGTCCAGAGTAAAGTCATGTCCAGAGTAAAGTCGTGTCCAGAGTAAAGTCATGTCCAAAGTAAAGTCATGTCCAAAGTAAAGTCATGTCCAAAGTAAAGTCATGTCCAAAGTAAAGTCATGTCCAAAGTAAAGTCATGTCCAAAGTAAAGTCATGTCCAAAGTAAAGTCATGTTCAAAGTAAAGTCATGTCCAAAGTAAAGTCATGTCCAAAGTAAAGTCATGTCCAAAGTAAAGTCATGTCCAAAGTAAAGTCATGTCCAGAGTAAAGTCATGTCCAGAGTAAAGTCATGTCCAGAGTAAAGTCATGTCCAGAGTAAAGTCGTGTCCAAAGTAAAGTCATGTCCAAAGTAAAGTCATGTCCAAAGTAAAGTCATGTCCAAAGTAAAGTCGTGTCCAAAGTAAAGTCATGTCCAAAGTAAAGTCATGTCCAAAGTAAAGTCATGTCCAAAGTAAAGTCATGTCCAAAGTAAAGTCATGTCCAAAGTAAAGTCATGTCCAAAGTAAAGTCATGTCCAGAGTAAAGTCACGTCCAAAGTAAAGTCATGTCCAAAGTAAAGTCATGTCCAAAGTAAAGTCATGTTCAGAGTAAAGTCATGTCCAAAGCAAAGTCATGTCCAAAGTAAAGTCATGTCCAAAGTAAAGTCGTGTCCAGAGTAAAGTCATGTCCAGAGTAAAGTCATGTCCAGAGTAAAGTCGTGTCCAGAGTAAAGTCATGTCCAGAGTAAAGTCATGTCCAAAGTAAAGTCATGTCCAAAGTAAAGTCATGTCCAGAGTAAAGTCATGTCCAGAGTAAAGTCATGTCCAAAGTAAAGTCATGTCCAAAGTAAAGTCGTGTCCAGAGTAAAGTCATGTCCAAAGTAAAGTCATGTCCAAAGTAAAGTCATGTCCAAAGTAAAGTCATGTCCAAAGTAAAGTCATGTCCAAAGTAAAGTCATGTCCAAAGTAAAGTCATGTCCAAAGTAAAGTCATGTCCAAAGTAAAGTCATGTCCAAAGTAAAGTCATGTCCAGAGTAAAGTCATGTTCAAAGAAAGTCATGTCATTGGACCCCTGAGTATACCATATTTTTCAGACTATAACTAGTGTAAGGCCATACTTTTTTCCCAGACTGAGACCCCTGTCTTATATTAATATGACTAATAATATAGTAACAAAATCTGAATATTGTGTAAAATTGGGGTGGGGGGAGGGGGTTATAATAGGACTACTAAAATAGTAACAAAATATAGTAACAAAATCTGAATATTGTGTACAATTTGAGGGGTGCGCCTTATAATCAGGTGCGCATACAACGTAGTCACACATTTGCTTTGTGTTTTTCTCCCCCTTTACCAACCCACCAAACTCCATCCCCTATCACTCTCACTCTTTGTTTCTCTATCTGTCTCTGTCTCTCTCTCTCTCTGTTTTCAGATAAATATAGAGACACGGTCACACAGATGTGAACACATGCATTCCCCCCCCCCCCCCGTTTTCATTTGGTTATAAATGATTACAAATACAAGGAAATAGAAATCAACTGATGAACCCAAAGCAATGTTAGGAACAAAGTGAAAAAGTTTAGAAAAAAATGGGGGAAAAAAGTTAAATAAATTCTAAACATTTGATAAATAGGCGTCATTGTGAATGGGGAAATGTGTTTGCATCAATGATGCAAAACCTTTAACTATTATTTTTTTCTTTTTCATGTTGTGAGTAGAGCACACATGTTGTTAGTTACGTGGGTGATCCTGGGAAATTAAAAAAATCCTGCAAGGGGGCGGCCCCCGCGGAGAGCAGGGGCAGCGCACACACATACATCTACTGCTCTGTTTCCACCCCTCCAGACCAGTACAGGCGCTACATTCCTTTGAACATAGCAATATGCTTATATAGGCTCTGTTTCCACCCCTCCAGACTAGTACAGGCGCTACATTCCTTTGAACATAGCAATATGCTTATATAGGCTCTGTTTCCACCCCTCCAGACTAGTACAGGCGCTACATTCCTTTGAATATAGCAATATGCTTATATAGGCTCTTTTTCCACCCCTCCAGACTAGTACAAGCGCTACATTCCTTTGAACATAGCAATATGCTTATATAGGCTCTGTTTCCACCCCTCTAGACCAGTACAGGTGCTACATTCCTTTGAACATAGCAATATGCTTATATAGGCTCTGTTTTCACCCCTCTAGACTAGTACAGGCGCTACATTCCTTTGAACATAGCAATATGCTTATATAGGCTCTGTTTCCACCCCTCTAGACCAGTACAAGCGCTACATTCCTTTGAACATAGCAATATGCTTATATAGGCTCTTTTTCCACCCCTCCAGACTAGTACAAGCGCTACATTCCTTTGAACATAGCAATATGCTTATATAGGCTCTGTTTCCACCCCTCCAGACCAGTACAAGCGCTACATTCCTTTGAACATAGCAATATGCTTATATAGGCTCTGTTTCCACCCCTCCAGACCAGTACAGGCGCTACATTCCTTTGAATATAGCAATATGCTTATATAGGCTCTGTTTCCACCCCTCCAGACCAGTACAGGCGCTACATTCCTTTGAATATAGCAATATGCTTATATAGGCTCTGTTTCCACCCCTCCAGACCAGTACAAGCGCTACATTCCTTTGAACATAGCAATATGCTTATATAGGCTCTGTTTCCACCCCTCCAGACCAGTACAGGCGCTACATTCCTTTGAACATAGCAATATGCTTACATAGGCTCTGTTTTCACCCCTCCAGACTAGTACAAGCGCTACATTCCTTTGAACATAGCAATATGCTTACATAGGCTCTGTTTCCACCCCTCCAGACCAGTACAAGCGCTACATTCCTTTGAACATAGCAATATGCTTATATAGGCTCTGTTTTCACCCCTCCAGACTAGTACAGGCGCTACATTCCTTTGAACATAGCAATATGCTTATATAGGCTCTGTTTCCACCCCTCCAGACCAGTACAAGCGCTACATTCCTTTGAATATAGCAATATGCTTACACAGGCTCTGTTTTCACCCCTCCAGACTAGTACAAGCGCTACATTCCTTTGAACATAGCAATATGCTTACATAGGCTCTGTTTCCACCCCTCCAGACCAGTACAAGCGCTACATTCCTTTGAATATAGCAATATGCTTACACAGGCTCTGTTTTCACCCCTCCAGACTAGTACAAGCGCTACATTCCTTTGAACATAGCAATATGCTTATATAGGCTCTGTTTTCACCCCTCCAGACCAGTACAAGCGCTACATTCCTTTGAATATAGCAATATGCTTACACAGGCTCTGTTTTCACCCCTCCAGACTAGTACAGGCGCTACATTCCTTTGAACATAGCAATATGCTTTTATAGGCTCTTTTTTCACCCCTCCAGACTAGTACAGGCGCTACATTCCTTTGAACATAGCAATATGCTTATATAGGCTCTTTTTTCACCCCTCTAGACTAGTACAAGCGCTACATTCCTTTGAATATAGCAATATGCTTATATAGGCCCTTTTTATTGTACAAGTGTGTGTGTGTAAGCAAGAAAATCGTTGCTTCTTAATTTCTCATAATCCGGCAACGCCGGCTCTAGGCAATTAAAAGATCCTGCAATTCAGGACATCCTGCAAGAAGGACATCCTGCAATTCAGGACATCCTGCAATTCAGGACATCCTGCAATTCAGGACATCCTGCAAGAAGGAGCATCCATGTAGTTAACATTGCTTGGGTTCCTGTGTCCCCCCCCCCCCCCCCTGTTACAAAGATTTTTTTATAATCATCGAAAGCTCTTTCTTAGAAAATAAAATAACGGTATGACCCATGTCAGCTCCAAAGCATTCCCCCCAACAGTCGGTAGCTGATTTCTTTTTCATTGCCAATTAAAATGAAAACACCCTTAATTGAATTGAATTAAAATGAAAACACCCTTAATTGAATTGACTTAAAATGAAAACACCCTTAATTGAATTGAGAACTAGCACAAAAAACCTTTCTTTGCTCTAAATATTTACAAATATAACATCCTTCCCCTTAGCTTAATGCCAGCCCTATAATCTCATGCAAAAAAAGAAAGAAAAAGATATACAAGAGGATTAGACAAATATTTAATATGCGAGATCCAATGCCTACATGGGGTAAACACATAGATGTTAGTAACTGGACAGTCAGGGTAAACACATAGATGTTAGTAACTGGACAGTCAGGGTAAACACATAGATGTTAGTAACTGGACAGTCAGGGTAAACACATAGATGTTAGTAACTGGACAGTCAGGGTAAACACATAGATGTTAGCAACTGGACAGTCAGGGTAAACACATAGATGTTAGTAACTGGACAGTCAGGGTAAACACATAGATGTTAGTAACTGGACAGTCAGGGTAAACACATAGATGTTAGCAACTGAACAGTCAGGGTAAACACATAGATGTTAGTAACTGGACAGTCAGGGTAAACACATAGATGTTAGTAACTGAACAGTCAGGGTAAACACATAGATGTTAGTAACTGGACAGTCAGGGTAAACACATAGATGTTAGTAACTGGACAGTCAGGGTAAACACATAGATGTTAGCAACTGAACAGTCAGGGTAAACACATAGATGTTAGTAACTGAACAGTCAGGGTAAACACATAGATGTTAGTAACTGGACAGTCAGGGTAAACACATAGATGTTAGTAACTGGACAGTCAGGGTAAACACATAGATGTTAGTAACTGGACAGTCAGGGTAAACACATAGATGTTAGTAACTGAACAGTCAGGGTAAACACATAGATGTTAGTAACTGGACAGTCAGGGTAAACACATAGATGTTAGTAACTGAACAGTCAGGGTAAACACATAGATGTTAGTAACTGAACAGTCAGGGTAAACACATAGATGTTAGTAACTGAACAGTCAGGGTAAACACATAGATGTTAGTAACTGAACAGTCAGGGTAAACACATAGATGTTAGTAACTGGACAGTCAGGGTAAACACATAGATGTTAGTAACTGAACAGTCAGGGTAAACACATAGATGTTAGTAACTGAACAGTCAGGGTAAACACATAGATGTTAGTAACTGGACAGTCAGGGTAAACACATAGATGTTAGTAACTGAACAGTCAGGGTAAACACATAGATGTTAGTAACTGGACAGTGAGGGTAAACACATAGATGTTAGTAACTGAACAGTCAGGGTAAACACATAGATGTTAGTAACTGGACAGTCAGGGTAAACACATAGATGTTAGTAACTGGACAGTCAGGGTAAACACATAGATGTTAGTAACTGGACGGTCAGGGTAAACACATAGATGTTAGTAACTGAACAGTCAGGGTAAACACATAGATGTTAGTAACTGGACAGTCTGGGTAAACACATCGATGTTAGTAACTGAACAGTCAGGGTAAACACATAGATGTTAGTAACTGGACAGTGAGGGTAAACACATAGATGTTAGTAACTGGAGTCAGGGTAAACACATACATGTTAGTAACTGGACAGTCAGGGTAAACACATAGATGTTAGTAACTGGACAGTCAGGGTAAACACATAGATGTTAGTAACTGAACAGTCAGGGTAAACACATCGATGTACTACTAACTGAACAGGCAGTGTGGCATGCAAATAAACACAAACAAGAAAGAGATCAACATTTGAAATCATGTATTGGTGCACAACATGTCAAACAATTGCACACAAACATTGTTAATGATAAATCATGTGTTGGTGCACAACATGTCAAACAACTGCACACAAACATTGTTAATGATAAATCATGTGTTGGTGCACAACATGTCAAACAACTGCACACAAACATTGTTAATGATAAATCATGCAGGCATGGGAAAGCATGTACAGTGTGCAAGGAACAACTACAGGCTGGTTATCATAGCATGCTTTCATGTCCAACAGACAAAACAACATTAAATGGAAAAGAAATGTTGCTTTCAGTGAAGTTTTCATTGCTTTTGGCTGCATGGCTTGCTTTGTTTGTTTGGTGCTTTTTTTGACTGCTTGTGTGTGAGTTCATCTTGCAACAGTATTTGTTGACACAAAACCCTGAACAAGAAACTACAAGAAACACCCTTCTCTTAAATAGCATTCAATATTCCATCCACTGTCATTCTGATGACTTTAGTTTAGTATTACATAAACTTAAAAAATAAATTCCCTATTGAATTTGTTTATTCCAGAAACACGGAACATACTTTCTCTGATCAATTTGTGAACTGGATTTGTCCACAAACAAGCTTTAAAAAAAAAAGTTATGAAAGAGATTCTTTAAAAAACAATTCATTAAAAAAATATTTTCAACTGTTTTATTAAGAAATTTACAGGAGCGATTAAATGATCAGCAAGCTTAGTACTAAAACAAAAGGGTAACGCCCTATAAAACCTAGTCCCAGTTACCAGCAACACACACACACATTATACTATCCCTCTCACACACGCACACGCACACACTAAAAATGGGAACATAAATTGTATGCCACCTGCTGTAAATTTAGAATGATCTCTCTTGAATTTCATCCAATAAGACCAACCGATGAAATTCAGGGGAGTTAATTTTGGACTATGGTCTATTTTTGTGTTTAATAATTTCCTGTGTTGGCATAACATTGCTTAGAAATAAGATATTTTGCAACAAAAATAGTACTAGGTAACCACTTTTCAGCAAAATAGTATTAGGTAACCACTTTTCAGCAAAATAGTATTAGGTAACCACTTTTCAGCAAAATAGTATTAGGTAACCACTTTTCAGCAAAATAGTATTAGGTAACCACTTTTCAGCAAAATAGTACTAGGTAACCACTTTTCAGCAAAATAGTATTAGGTAACCACTTTTCAGCAAAATAGTATTAGGTAACCACTTTTCAGCAAAATAGTATTAGGTAACCACTTTTCAGCAAAATAGTATTAGGTAACCACTTTTCAGCAAAATAGTATTAGGTAACCACTTTTCAGCAAAATAGTATTAGGTAACCACTTTTCAGCAAAATAGTATTAGGTAACCACTTTTCAGCAAAATAGTACTAGGTAACCACTTTTCAGCAAAATAGTATTAGGTAACCACTTTTCAGCAAAATAGTATTAGGTAACCACTTTTCAGCAAAATAGTACTAGGTAACCACTTTTCAGCAAAATAGTATTAGGTAACCACTTTTCAGCAAAATAGTATTAGGTAACCACTTTTCAGCAAAATAGTACTAGGTAACCACTTTTCAGCATAATTACTTTGGCTTAAATCCATCCATTATCTTTTAAACAATTACTGCATTGTCTAAGGAATCATTGTGCCAAGTTTTATTACGATCGGTGTAGTAGTTTAGGTGCTATGGACTAGCACACATTTTGGTCACAGACGCGCACATACACACACATACATACAGACAGACAGCAGAGAAACACACAGCCCTCATCCCAATTGTAATGTAGTCACATTCTTATAGAACTGGGACTACAAAAAGCAAGCATCATGTTAGCTAGCCAACCACATCTAGTTGAATAAAAAGAAAACAAAATGTGTCTGAAACAATACTGGCAACAAAACCTGGCTACAGGTTATAAAAAAAGTCAAGGAAAAAAACCCTTCAGTCGACATATGTTTTAAAAAGCAATGCAATCAAAAACAGGCAATGAAAAAACAAATAACAAAAGCTTGACATTGACAAATAAAATTTAAAAAATCATCAGAACAGCAGCATGCTAATAGCAAAAGCACACTATTTCATACATCCAGATTCTGCAGAACAGCAAATGAACAACATCCCAAAAAGCAAGCATTAAAATAAATAGAGAAGTTTGAACTGAAAACCAGCAGTCAGCAAACACGCACATAGATACAGTGAGAAACCAGCGAAACAGCAAAGACGGCAAGGAGCCAGTCTGCGCAGAAAGAGGGGGAGAGCAGGGGACAGACTCACATCGGCAAGGCGTCTGCGCGTTTCATCCATGGCACGAGCCATGTCTGACTTGGTCTTTCTGAGCGGCTGTGGAGCGGGGGACACAGACATATGATGTAGGGTAGTGGGGATAACAGAGGAAATGTCCATATTTCTTTACTTTCTGAGCGGCTGTGGAGCGGGGGACACAGACATGATGCAGGGTAGTGGGGATAACAGAGGAAATGTCCATATTTCTTTACTTTCTGAGCGGCTGTGGAGCGGGGGACACAGACATAATGTAGGGTAGTGGGGATAACAGAGGAAATGTCCATATTTCTTTACTTTCTGAGCGGCTGTGGAGCGGGGGACACAGACATGATGTAGGGTAGTGGGGATAACAGAGGAAATGTCCATATTTCTTTACTTTCTGAGCGGCTGTGGAGCGGGGGACACAGACATATGATGCAGGGTAGTGGGGGTGACAGAGGAAATGTCCATATTTCTTTACTTTCTGAGCGGCTGTGGAGCGGGGGACACAGACATATGATGCAGGGTAGTGGGGGTGACAGAGGAAATGTCCATATTTCTTGACTTTCTGAGCGGCTGTGGAGCGGGGGACACAGACATGATGCAGGGTAGTGGGGGTGACAGAGGAAATGTCCATATTTCTTTACTTTCTGAGCGGCTGTGGAGCGGGGGACACAGACATAATGTAGGGTAGTGGGGATAACAGAGGAAATGTCCATATTTCTTTACTTTCTGAGCGGCTGTGGAGCGGGGGACACAGACATATGATGCAGGGTAGTGGGGGTGACAGAGGAAATGTCCATATTTCTTGACTTTCTGAGCGGCTGTGGAGCGGGGGACACAGACATATGATGCAGGGTAGTGGGGGTGACAGAGGAAATGTCCATATTTCTTGACTTTCTGAGCGGCTGTGGAGCGGGGGACACAGACATGATGCAGGGTAGTGGGGATAACAGAGGAAATGTCCATATTTCTTTACTTTCTGAGCGGCTGTGGAGCGGGGGACACAGACATAATGTAGGGTAGTGGGGATAACAGAGGAAATGTCCATATTTCTTTACTTTCTGAGCGGCTGTGGAGCGGGGGACACAGACATAATGTAGGGTAGTGGGGATAACAGAGGAAATGTCCATATTTCTTTACTTTCTGAGCGGCTGTGGAGCGGGGGACACAGACATATGATGCAGGGTAGTGGGGGTGACAGAGGAAATGTCCATATTTCTTTACTTTCTGAGCGGCTGTGGAGCGGGGGACACAGACATATGATGCAGGGTAGTGGGGGTGACAGAGGAAATGTCCATATTTCTTGACTTTCTGAGCGGCTGTGGAGCGGGGGACACAGACATGATGCAGGGTAGTGGGGATAACAGAGGAAATGTCCATATTTCTTTACTTTCTGAGCGGCTGTGGAGCGGGGGACACAGACATGATGCAGGGTAGTGGGGATAACAGAGGAAATGTCCATATTTCTTTACTTTCTGAGCGGCTGTGGAGCGGGGGACACAGACATAATGTAGGGTAGTGGGGATAACAGAGGAAATGTCCATATTTCTTTACTTTCTGAGCGGCTGTGGAGCGGGGGACACAGACAAATGATGCAGGGTAGTGGGGGTGACAGAGGAAATGTCCATATTTCTTTACTTTCTGAGCGGCTGTGGAGCGGGGGACACAGACATAATGTAGGGTAGTGGGGATAACAGAGGAAATGTCCATATTTCTTTACTTTCTGAGCGGCTGTGGAGCGGGGGACACAGACAAATGATGCAGGGTAGTGGGGGTGACAGAGGAAATGTCCATATTTCTTTACTTTCTGAGCGGCTGTGGAGCGGGGGACACAGACATGATGTAGGGTAGTGGGGGTAACAGAGGAAATGTCCATATTTCTTTACTTTCTGAGCGGCTGTGGAGCGGGGGACACAGACATAATGTAGGGTAGTGGGGATAACAGAGGAAATGTCCATATTTCTTTACTTTCTGAGCGGCTGTGGAGCGGGGGACACAGACATGATGTAGGGTAGTGGGGATAACAGAGGAAATGTCCATATTTCTTTACTTTCTGAGCGGCTGTGGAGCGGGGGACACAGACATGATGTAGGGTAGTGGGGATAACAGAGGAAATGTCCATATTTCTTTACTTTCTGAGCGGCTGTGGAGCGGGGGACACAGACATAATGTAGGGTAGTGGGGGTGACAGAGGAAATGTCCATATTTCTTGACTTTCTGAGCGGCTGTGGAGCGGGGGACACAGACATGATGCAGGGTAGTGGGGATAACAGAGGAAATGTCCATATTTCTTTACTTTCTGAGCGGCTGTGGAGCGGGGGACACAGACATGATGCAGGGTAGTGGGGATAACAGAGGAAATGTCCATATTTCTTTACTTTCTGAGCGGCTGTGGAGCGGGGGACACAGACATAATGTAGGGTAGTGGGGATAACAGAGGAAATGTCCATATTTCTTTACTTTCTGAGCGGCTGTGGAGCGGGGGACACAGACATGATGCAGGGTAGTGGGGATAACAGAGGAAATGTCCATATTTCTTTACTTTCTGAGCGGCTGTGGAGCGGGGGACACAGACATGATGCAGGGTAGTGGGGATAACAGAGGAAATGTCCATATTTCTTTACTTTCTGAGCGGCTGTGGAGCGGGGGACACAGACATAATGTAGGGTAGTGGGGATAACAGAGGAAATGTCCATATTTCTTTACTTTCTGAGCGGCTGTGGAGCGGGGGACACAGACATAATGTAGGGTAGTGGGGATAACAGAGGAAATGTCCATATTTCTTTACTTTCTGAGCGGCTGTGGAGCGGGGGACACAGACATAATGTAGGGTAGTGGGGATAACAGAGGAAATGTCCATATTTCTTTACTTTCTGAGCGGCTGTGGAGCGGGGGACACAGACATGATGTAGGGTAGTGGGGGTAACAGAGGAAATGTCCATATTTCTTTACTTTCTGAGCGGCTGTGGAGCGGGGGACACAGACATGATGTAGGGTAGTGGGGATAACAGAGGAAATGTCCATATTTCTTTACTTTCTGAGCGGCTGTGGAGCGGGGGACACAGACATGATGCAGGGTAGTGGGGATAACAGAGGAAATGTCCATATTTCTTTACTTTCTGAGCGGCTGTGGAGCGGGGGACACAGACATGATGTAGGGTAGTGGGGGTAACAGAGGAAATGTCCATATTTCTTTACTTTCTGAGCGGCTGTGGAGCGGGGGACACAGACATATGATGCAGGGTAGTGGGGGTGACAGAGGAAATGTCCATATTTCTTTACTTTCTGAGCGGCTGTGGAGCGGGGGACACAGACATAATGTAGGGTAGTGGGGATAACAGAGGAAATGTCCATATTTCTTTACTTTCTGAGCGGCTGTGGAGCGGGGGACACAGACATAATGTAGGGTAGTGGGGGTAACAGAGGAAATGTCCATATTTCTTTACTTTCTGAGCGGCTGTGGAGCGGGGGACACAGACATGATGTAGGGTAGTGGGGATAACAGAGGAAATGTCCATATTTCTTTACTTTCTGAGCGGCTGTGGAGCGGGGGACACAGACATAATGTAGGGTAGTGGGGGTGACAGAGGAAATGTCCATATTTCTTTACTTTCTGAGCGGCTGTGGAGCGGGGGACACAGACATAATGTAGGGTAGTGGGGGTAACAGAGGAAATGTCCATATTTCTTGACTTTCTGAGCGGCTGTGGAGCGGGGGACACAGACATAATGTAGGGTAGTGGGGATAACAGAGGAAATGTCCATATTTCTTTACTTTCTGAGCGGCTGTGGAGCGGGGGACACAGACATATGATGCAGGGTAGTGGGGGTGACAGAGGAAATGTCCATATTTCTTGACTTTCTGAGCGGCTGTGGAGCGGGGGACACAGACATGATGTAGGGTAGTGGGGATAACAGAGGAAATGTCCATATTTCTTTACTTTCTGAGCGGCTGTGGAGCGGGGGACACAGACATATGATGCAGGGTAGTGGGGGTGACAGAGGAAATGTCCATATTTCTTGACTTTCTGAGCGGCTGTGGAGCGGGGGACACAGACATATGATGCAGGGTAGTGGGATACAGAGCTGCCAACCCCCTAACAGACCAAAGAGGAATATTTGTAACAGGAAAGAGGAATGTTTGGGAGCTAAGAGGAATGTTGACGCGGCATCTTACCTTTCACGCGTAAACATAATTTGAAACAAGCAATTTTCATCCTTGTGAACTTGTCTTGTTTAAAACAAGTCTTGTCTGGAAGTGTCACAACTATTCCTAACACAATAGAAGCTTTTGGTTTGTTCCTCTGCCCTTTTTATTTGGGCAGACCAAGACGGTTGGTGCCATAGATGACATAAATAATAAGACTTGGAAGGAAGATAATGAATCAATTTAAGTTCATCTTTGTTCTCCTTTCCTTCCGTTGGCTTGAAAAAGTCGGTAACGGTGGAAGACGAAGTCTGGGAGTTTGCAGTTTCGATAAGATGATGAGAAGCAATGTGGCACTTGATGTCTTGACATCCTCCATAGGAGACTTTTAGTGTAGTGAGCACATCATACATATAGCATGATGCACACTTGATCTCTGAATGCACAGATACTTTTCCATGTAATCTTGGCAGAAATATTGGTCTATTCTCTTTCTTTTCTCCCCAGAGTCTCACACACATCAATGTGTCAATCGCCATCTTGACGGAAGTGCGCAAACAGAAACTAGAAAGTCGGTTATATGCACAGCAGCTGTGCTGCTCTGTATATAAGACGGTGAATTTGTGTGTTCAAACCAATTTTTTTTTAAAGTTTTGAAAGCGGAATTTTTTTGACTTGAGCGGAAGAAATGTAGTCTGAGCGGAAGAAATAACGCTCAAAGCGGAAAGGTTGGCAGGTCTGGAGATAACAGAGGAAATGTCCATATTTCTTTACTTTCTGAGCGGCTGTGGAGCGGGGGACACAGACATGATGCAGGGTAGTGGGGGTGACAGAGGAAATGTCCATATTTCTTGACTTTCTGAGCGGCTGTGGAGCGGGGGACACAGACAAATGATGCAGGGTAGTGGGGGTGACAGAGGAAATGTCCATATTTCTTTACTTTCTGAGCGGCTGTGGAGCGGGGGACACAGACATAATGTAGGGTAGTGGGGGTAACAGAGGAAATGTCCATATTTCTTTACTTTCTGAGCGGCTGTGGAGCGGGGGACACAGACATATGATGCAGGGTAGTGGGGGTGACAGAGGAAATGTCCATATTTCTTTACTTTCTGAGCGGCTGTGGAGCGGGGGACACAGACATGATGCAGGGTAGTGGGGATAACAGAGGAAATGTCCATATTTCTTTACTTTCTGAGCGGCTGTGGAGCGGGGGACACAGACATAATGTAGGGTAGTGGGGATAACAGAGGAAATGTCCATATTTCTTTACTTTCTGAGCGGCTGTGGAGCGGGGGACACAGACATGATGTAGGGTAGTGGGGGTAACAGAGGAAATGTCCATATTTCTTTACTTTCTGAGCGGCTGTGGAGCGGGGGACACAGACATAATGTAGGGTAGTGGGGATAACAGAGGAAATGTCCATATTTCTTTACTTTCTGAGCGGCTGTGGAGCGGGGGACACAGACATAATGTAGGGTAGTGGGGATAACAGAGGAAATGTCCATATTTCTTTACTTTCTGAGCGGCTGTGGAGCGGGGGACACAGACATAATGTAGGGTAGTGGGGATAACAGAGGAAATGTCCATATTTCTTTACTTTCTGAGCGGCTGTGGAGCGGGGGACACAGACATGATGTAGGGTAGTGGGGATAACAGAGGAAATGTCCATATTTCTTTACTTTCTGAGCGGCTGTGGAGCGGGGGACACAGACATGATGCAGGGTAGTGGGGATAACAGAGGAAATGTCCATATTTCTTTACTTTCTGAGCGGCTGTGGAGCGGGGGACACAGACATAATGCAGGGTAGTGGGGATAACAGAGGAAATGTCCATATTTCTTTACTTTCTGAGCGGCTGTGGAGCGGGGGACACAGACATAATGTAGGGTAGTGGGGATAACAGAGGAAATGTCCATATTTCTTTACTTTCTGAGCGGCTGTGGAGCGGGGGACACAGACATATGATGCAGGGTAGTGGGGATAACAGAGGAAATGTCCATATTTCTTTACTTTCTGAGCGGCTGTG
The DNA here is from genome assembly GCA_017654935.2 of Phymorhynchus buccinoides. Taxonomy (NCBI): domain Eukaryota; kingdom Metazoa; phylum Mollusca; class Gastropoda; order Neogastropoda; family Raphitomidae; genus Phymorhynchus; species Phymorhynchus buccinoides. The sequence continues at coordinate 67,199,074 of CM065684.1, read as the reverse complement.
GAGCGGGGGACACAGACATGATGTAGGGTAGTGGGGGTAACAGAGGAAATGTCCATATTTCTTTACTTTCTGAGCGGCTGTGGAGCGGGGGACACAGACATGATGTAGGGTAGTGGGGGTAACAGAGGAAATGTCCATATTTCTTTACTTTCTGAGCGGCTGTGGAGCGGGGGACACAGACATGATGCAGGGTAGTGGGGATAACAGAGGAAATGTCCATATTTCTTTACTTTCTGAGCGGCTGTGGAGCGGGGGACACAGACATATGATGCAGGGTAGTGGGGGTAACAGAGGAAATGTCCATATTTCTTTACTTTCTGAGCGGCTGTGGAGCGGGGGACACAGACAAATGATGCAGGGTAGTGGGGGTGACAGAGGAAATGTCCATATTTCTTTACTTTCTGAGCGGCTGTGGAGCGGGGGACACAGACATATGATGCAGGGTAGTGGGGATAACAGAGGAAATGTCCATATTTCTTTACTTTCTGAGCGGCTGTGGAGCGGGGGACACAGACAAATGATGCAGGGTAGTGGGGATAACAGAGGAAATGTCCATATTTCTTTACTTTCTGAGCGGCTGTGGAGCGGGGGACACAGACATAATGTAGGGTAGTGGGGATAACAGAGGAAATGTCCATATTTCTTTACTTTCTGAGCGGCTGTGGAGCGGGGGACACAGACAAATGATGCAGGGTAGTGGGGGTGACAGAGGAAATGTCCATATTTCTTTACTTTCTGAGCGGCTGTGGAGCGGGGGACACAGACATGATGTAGGGTAGTGGGGATAACAGAGGAAATGTCCATATTTCTTTACTTTCTGAGCGGCTGTGGAGCGGGGGACACAGACATATGATGCAGGGTAGTGGGGATAACAGAGGAAATGTCCATATTTCTTTACTTTCTGAGCGGCTGTGGAGCGGGGGACACAGACATAATGTAGGGTAGTGGGGATAACAGAGGAAATGTCCATATTTCTTGACTTTCTGAGCGGCTGTGGAGCGGGGGACACAGACATATGATGCAGGGTAGTGGGGGTAACAGAGGAAATGTCCATATTTCTTTACTTTCTGAGCGGCTGTGGAGCGGGGGACACAGACATATGATGCAGGGTAGTGTCAGAAAACTGACAGCCTTTTTCCCCCAAAAGGAAATGGCACAGTGATGGGTATTAGAGGACAAAGAGCAGTAAGGGAGGGTGGGGAGGGAACAGGTGGTGTGTGTGTGTCCACATGTGCATGTATATGTGCATGAAGGTTGACACTAATTTACGATTGGTCAATAATGTGTGAACTATTATTTATATCCTTGACCATAATGAAAGTGTGATCAATTGGCTTGGTGCGAACAGAGATGATGGAGGATGTGGGGGATGGTGATGGTGATGGTGATGGTGATGATGGTGATGATGAAGATGACCATAATGAAAGTGTGATCAATTGGCTTGGTGCGAACAGAGATGATGGAGGATGTGGGGGATGGTGATGGTGATGGTGATGGTGATGGTGATGATGGTGATGATGAAGATGACCATAATGAAAGTGTGATCAATTGGCTTGGTGCGAACAGAGATGATGGAGGATGTGGGGGATGGTGATGGTGATGGTGATGATGAAGATGACCATAATGAAAGTGTGATCAATTGGCTTGGTGTGAACAGAGATGATGGAGGATGTGGGGGATGGTGATGGTGATGGTGATGATGAAGATGACCATAATGAAAGTGTGATCAATTGGCTTGGTGTGAACAGAGATGATGGAGGATGTGGGGGATGGTGATGGTGATGGTGATGATGAAGATGACCATAATGAAAGTGTGATCAATTGGCTTGGTGTGAACAGAGATGATGGAGGATGTGGGGGATGGTGATGGTGATGGTGATGATGAAGATGACCATAATGAAAGTGTGATCAATTGGCTTGGTGTGAACAGAGATGATGGAGGATGTGGGGGATGGTGATGGTGATGGTGATGATGGTGATGATGAAGATGACCATAATGAAAGTGTGATCAATTGGCTTGGTGTGAACAGAGATGATGGAGGATGTGGGGGATGGTGATGGTGATGGTGATGATGGTGATGATGAAGATGACCATAATGAAAGTGTGATCAATTGGCTTGGTGCGAACAGAGATGATGGAGGATGTGGGGGATGGTGATGGTGATGGTGATGATGAAGATGACCATAATGAAAGTGTGATCAATTGGCTTGGTGTGAACAGAGATGATGGAGGATGTGGGGGATGGTGATGGTGATGGTGATGATGTGTGATGATGAAGATGACCATAATGAAAGTGTGATCAATTGGCTTGGTGTGAACAGAGATGATGGAGGATGTGGGGGATGGTGATGGTGATGATGGTGATGATGAAGATGACCATAATGAAAGTGTGATCAATTGGCTTGGTGCGAACAGAGATGATGGAGGATGTGGGGGATGGTGATGGTGATGATGGTGATGATGAAGATGACCATAATGAAAGTGTGATCAATTGGCTTGGTGCGAACAGAGATGATGGAGGATGTGGGGGATGGTGATGGTGATGGTGATGATGAAGATGACCATAATGAAAGTGTGATCAATTGGCTTGGTGTGAACAGAGATGATGGAGGATGTGGGGGATGGTGATGGTGATGGTGATGGGTGATGGTGATGATGAAGATGACCATAATGAAAGTGTGATCAATTGGCTTGGTGTGAACAGAGATGATGGAGGATGTGGGGGATGGTGATGGTGATGGTGATGATGAAGATGACCATAATGAAAGTGTGATCAATTGGCTTGGTGTGAACAGAGATGATGGAGGATGTGGGGGATGGTGATGGTGATGGTGATGATGAAGATGACCATAATGAAAGTGTGATCAATTGGCTTGGTGTGAACAGAGATGATGGAGGATGTGGGGGATGGTGATGGTGATGGTGATGGTGATGATGACCATAATGAAAGTGTGATCAATTGGCTTGGTGTGAACAGAGATGATGGAGGATGTGGGGGATGGTGATGGTGATGGTGATGATGAAGATGACCATAATGAAAGTGTGATCAATTGGCTTGGTGTGAACAGAGATGATGGAGGATGTGGGGGATGGTGATGGTGATGGTGATGGTGATGGTGATGGTGAAGATGACCATAATGAAAGTGTGATCAATTGGCTTGGTGCGAACAGAGATGATGGAGGATGTGGGGGATGGTGATGGTGATGGTGATGAAGGTGATGATGGTGATGATGAAGATGACCATAATGAAAGTGTGATCAATTGGCTTGGTGCGAACAGAGATGATGGAGGATGTGGGGGATGGTGATGGTGATGGTGATGATGATGATGATGATGAAGATGACCATAATGAAAGTGTGATCAATTGGCTTGGTGCGAACAGAGATGATGGAGGATGTGGGGGATGGTGATGGTGATGGTGATGATGGTGATGATGAAGATGACCATAATGAAAGTGTGATCAATTGGCTTGGTGCGAACAGAGATGATGTAGGACATAGGGGATGGTGATGGTGATGGTGATGATGGTGGTGATGGTGATGATGGTGATAGTGATGATGGTGGTGATGGTGATAGTGATGATGATGATGGATGTGCGGGATGGTGATGGTGATGATGGATGTGCGGGATGGTGATGGTGATGATGATGATGGATGTGCGGGATGGTGATAGTGATGATGATGATGGATGTGCGGGATGGTGATGGTGATGATGATGATGGATGTGCGGGATGGTGATGGTGATGATGATGGGGGATGTAGGTGATGATGATGGGTGATGGTGAGGTTCTGTTAACAGTGCTATGGACATTGTTATACATAGATGACATTAATTCTGCAGTTGTTTGTTTCCTGTAAGTGTGTGCGCATGATTCAACTGCATGCATATGTGTACAGTCATATTTGTTAAATTATATGTTACCAACAATTTTTTATTTTTTATTTTATATTTTTACGTCAATTTATGCAATAAACTATGACATATTCTGTGATACAAAACTAGCACAATGCACAGGTTCTGCCTTGCTTCAGATTAAATTAACTTAATAATGATTAGTATCATGCAATAACAGCCAAATGCATGGCATTCAATGGAAGAGGGGTGGATAATGGATGAAGGAGGAGGGGGGGTAGTAAGCAGCAAGACTAAAACAAAATATCAAATCCACATTCTAAAAATCCCCCACTCCCAAAACGTCAGAGTCAACATTTATGTGGGCCATGCAACAAGCAAACAACAAAAATTGAACCAAAAATAAATAAAAGAAGATGTTCAAGTTGAACATCATAAACTGAACCTTTTAAGCCCCCACAAACAAACAAAAAACAGAACATGTTTAAGAAACATATGTCAAGTTGATTAATGTATTCAAACAAATATCTAAGTTGTTGCAACATTTCATTTTTAAAGCATAAGTGATACTGATTCATATTCAAGTTAATGTATTCACAAACTATTCTATCTTTAACATGTTCTCTATATGAAGGGAATGAAACAAAGGAACAGAATAACAATATGGAAAAGACAGAATCCAAGGAAAGGAAAGAATTAAATGCTTAATGAAATACCTACATCATTATGATCCACAGACTTTTGATCACAACTATTCTTTCAACCACAAGTGCACATGAGATAGGTCTTTCACAAGATGCACACCAGACACATATTATACATCAACAGTGACAAACACGTCCCCCAAACTTTCTATGGGGATAAGTTGAATCTTTCACAAGATGCACACCAGACACATATTATACATCAACAGTGACAAACACGTCCCCCAAACTTTCTAAGGGGATAAGTTGAATCTTTCATAAGATGCGCACCATGCACAGGGTTCCTTTGCTCGACCTCATTATTATAATTTTTCACTTAAAACAAAAACAAAAAACATAGTCAGCACAACTATGCACCCAACAGTGAGACATTCACACCATGGCACGGCACACAATACACATACAGCAAGGTATTTAGCAAGGCTCTATTCCTGTGCACAATTATCACCTTAGTAAATAAAACAGCAACACACAGACACACTCAGTCTCTCTCAGATACTCACATCAAACCAACTGTCGGGACGACTACCTCCTCCTAATGCTCCTCCAGCCCTGAAACAAACAACCGTGTAAATGACAGCTTTTTTTTTTAACTCTTCGATGAACAACCAGAATAAAGTCAGAAGTGAAAGAGGAAGTTGTCGATAAGTGAAGATAGGCAGACACAAGGCCATGTTCAGAAAGAGGAAGTTGTCGATAAGTGAAGATAGGCAGACACAAGGCCATGTTCAGAAAGAGGAAGTTGTCAATGAGTGAAGATAGGCAGTCACAAGGCCATGTTCAGAAAGAGGAAGTTGTCAATGAGTGAAGATAGGCAGTCACAAGGCCATGTTCAGAAAGAGGAAGTTGTCAATGAGTGAAGATAGGCAGTCACAAGGCCATGTTCAGAAAGAGGAAGTTGTCAATAGGCAGTCACAAGGCCATGTTCAGAAAGAGGAAGTTGTCAATAAGTGAAGATAGGCAGTCACAAGGCCATGTTTGTCAATAAGTGAAGATAGGCAGTCACAAGGCCATGTTCAGAAAGAGGAAGTTGTCAGAAAGAGGAAGTTGTCAATGAAAGATAGGCAGTCACAAGGCCATGTGTCAAGTTGTCAATAAGTGAAGATAGGCAGTCACAAGGCCATGTTCAGAAAGGAAGTTGTCAAGTTGAAGATAGGCAGTCACATGGCCATGTTCAGAAAGAGGAAGTTGTCAGGTGAAGATAGGCAGTCACAAGGCCATGTTCAGAAAGAGGAAGTTGTCAATAAGTGAAGATAGGCAGTCACAAGGCCATGTTCAGAAAGAGGAAGTTGTCAATAGTGTGAAGATAGGCAGAAGATACAAGGCCATGTTCAGAAAGAGGAAGTTGTCATATGAAGAGGAAGTTGTCAAACAGTCACAAGGCCATGTTCAGAAAGAGGAAAGTTGTCATAGTCACAAGGCCATGTTCAGAAAGAGGAAGTTGTCAATGAGTGAAGATAGGCAGTCACAAGGCCATGTTCAGAAAGAGGAAGTTGTCAATGCCATGTGAAGATAGGCAGTCACAAGGCCATGTTCAGAAAGAGGAAGTTGTCAATGAGTGAAGTGATAGGCAGTCACAAGGCCATGTTCAGAAAGAGGAAGTTGTCAATAAGTGAAGATAGGCAGTCACAAGGCCATGTTCAGAAAGAGGAAGTTGTCAATGAGTGAAGATAGGCAGTCACAAGGCCATGTTCAGAAAGAGGAAGTTGTCAATAAGTGAAGATAGGCAGTCACAAGGCCATGTTCAGAAAGAGGAAGTTGTCAATAAGTGAAGATAGGCAGTCACAAGGCCATGTTCAGAAAGAGGAAGTTGTCAATGAGTGAAGATAGGCAGTCACAAGGCCATGTTCAGAAAGAGGAAGTTGTCAATAAGTGAAGATAGGCAGTCACAAGGCCATGTTCAGAAAGAGGAAGTTGTCAATGAGTGAAGATAGGCAGTCACAAGGCCATGTTCAGAAAGAGGAAGTTGTCAATAAGTGAAGAAAGAGGAAGTTGTCAATGAGTGAAGATAGGCAGTCATAGGCAGTGAAGATAGGCAGTCACAAGGCCATGTTCAGAAAGAGGAAGTTGTCAATAAGTGAAGATAGGCAGTCACAAGGCCATGTTCAGAAAGAGGAAGTTGTCCATAAGTGAAGATAGGCAGTCACAAGGCCATGTTCAGGAAGTTGTCAATATTAGTGAAGATAGTGAAGATAGGCAGTCACAAGGCCATGTTCAGAAAGAGGAAGTTGTCAATGAAGTGAAGATAGGCAGTCACAAAGGCCATGTTCAGAAAGAGGAAGTTGTCAATGAGTGAAGATAGGCAGTCACAAGGCCATGTTCAGAAAGAGGAAGTTGTCAATAAGTGAAGATAGGCAGTCACAAGGCCATGTTCAGAAAGAGGAAGTTGTCAATAAGTGAAGATAGGCAGTCACAAGGCCATGTTCAGAAAGAGGAAGTTGTCAGATTGTCAAGTGAAGATAGGCAGTCACAAGGCCATGTTCAGAAAGAGGAAGTTGTCAATGTGAAGATAGGCAGAACAAGGCCATGTTCAGAAAGAGGAAGTTGTCGATAAGTGAAGATAGGCAGTCACAAGGCCATGTTCAGAAAGAGGAAGTTGTCAGTGAAGATAGGCAGTCACAAGGCCATGTTCAGAAAGAGGAAGTTGTCAATAAGTGAAGATAGGCAGTCACAAGGCCATGTTCAGAAAGAGGAAGTTGTCAATGAGTGAAGATAGGCAGTCACAAGGCCATGTTCAGAAAGAGGAAGTTGTCAATAAGTGAAGATAGGCAGTCACAAGGCCATGTTCAGAAAGAGGAAGTTGTCAATGTGAAGATAGGCAGTCACAAGGCCATGTTCAGAAAGAGGAAGTTGTCAATGTGAAGATAGGCAGTCACAAGGCCATGTTCAGAAAGAGGAAGTTGTCAATGAAGTGAAGATAGGCAGTCACAAGGCCATGTTCAGAAAGAGGAAGTTGTCAAGTGAAGTGAACAAGGCCATAGGCAGTGAAGATAGGCACAAGGCCATGTTCAGAAAGAGGAAGTTGTCAATAAGTGAAGTAGAACAAGGCCATGTTCAGAAAGAGGAAGTTGTCATAAGTGAAGATAGGCAGTCACAAGGCCATGTTCAGAAAGAGGAAGTTGTCAATAGGCAGTGAAGATAGGCAGTCACAAGGCCATGTTCAGAAAGAGGAAGTTGTCAATGAAGATAGGCAGTCACAAGGCCAGTGAAGATAGGCAGTCACAAGGCCATGTTCAGAAAGAGGAAGTTGTCAATAAGTGAAGATAGGCAGTCACAAGGCCATGTTCAGAAAGAGGAAGTTGTCAATAAGTGAAGATAGGCAGTTGTTCAGAAAGAGGAAGTTGTCAATAAGTGAAGATAGGCAGTCACAAGGCCATGTTCAGAAAGAGGAAGTTGTCAATAAGTGAAGATAGGCAGTCACAAGGCCATGTTCAGAAAGAGGTAGTTGTCAATAAGTGAAGATAGGCAGTTGTCAATAAGTGAAGATAGGCAGTCACAAGGCCATGTTCAGAAAGAGGAAGTTGTCAATGAAGTGAAGATAGGCAGTCACACAGGCCATGTTCAGAAAGAGGAAGTTGTCAATAAGTGAAGATAGGCAGTCACACAAGGCCATGTTCAGAAAGAGGAAGTTGTCAATAAGTGAAGATAGGCAGACACAAGGCCATGTTCAGAAAGAGGAAGTTGTCAATAAGTGAAGATAGGCAGTCACAAGGCCATGTTCAGAAAGAGGAAGTTGTCAATAAGTGAAGATAGGCAGTCACAAGGCCATGTTCAGAAAGAGGAAGTTGTCAATGAGTGAAGATAGGCATGTCAGAAAGAGGAAGTTGTCAATAAGTGAAGATAGGCAAGGCCATGTTCAGAAAGAGGAAGTTGTCAATAAGTGAAGATAGGCAGTCACAAGGCCATGTTCAGAAAGAGGAAGTTGTCAATAAGTGAAGATAGGCAGTCACAAGGCCATGTTCAGAAAGAGGAAGTTGTCTCAGTTGTCTAATGAGTGAAGATAGGCAGTCACAAGGCCATGTTCAGAAAGAGGAAGTAAGTGAAGATAGGCAGTCACAAGGCCATGTTCAGAAAGAGGAAGTTGTCAATAAGTGAAGATAGGCAGTCACAAGGCCATGTTCAGAAAGAGGAAGTTGTCAATAAGTGAAGATAGGCAGTCACAAGGCCATGTTCAGAAAGAGGAAGTTGTCAATAAGTGAAGATAGGCAGTCACAAGGCCATGTTCAGAAAGAGGAAGTTGTCAATAAGTGAAGATAGGCAGTCACAAGGCCATGTTCAGAAAGAGGAAGTTGTCAATAAGTGAAGATAGGCAGTCACAAGGCCATGTTCAGAAAGAGGAAGTTGTCAATAAGTGAAGATAGGCAGTCACAAGGCCATGTTCAGAAAGAGGAAGTTGTCAATAAGTGAAGATAGGCAGTCACAAGGCCATGTTCAGAAAGAGGAAGTTGTCAATAAGTGAAGATAGGCAGTCACAAGGCCATGTTCAGAAAGAGGAAGTTGTCAATAAGTGAAGATAGGCAGTTCAGAAAGAGGAAGTTGTCACAAGGCCATGTTCAGAAAGAGGAAGTTGTCAATGAGTGAAGATAGGCAGTCACAAGGCCATGTTCAGAAAGAGGAAGTTGTCATATGAAGATGGCAAGGCCATGTTCAGAAAGAGGAAGTTGTCAGTGAAGATAGGCAGTCACAAGGCCATGTTCAGAAAGAGGAAGTTGTCAATGAAGTGAAGATAGGCAGTCACAAGGCCATGTTCAGAAAGAGGAAGTTGTCAATAAGTGAAGATAGGCAGTCACAAGGCCATGTTCAGAAAGAGGAAGTTGTCAATAAGTGAAGATAGGCAGTCACAAGGCCATGTTCAGAAAGAGGAAGTTGTCAATAAGTGAAAGGCCATAGGCAGTCACAAGGCCATGTTCAGAAAGAGGAAGTTGTCAATGAAGTGAAGATAGGCAGTCACAAGGCCATGTTCAGAAAGAGGAAGTTGTCAATAAGTGAAGATAGGCAGTCACAAGGCCATGTTCAGAAAGAGGAAGTTGTCAATAAGAGTGAAGATAGGCAGTCACAAGGCCATGTTCAGAAAGAGGAAGTTGTCAATAAGTGAAGATAGGCAGTCACAAGGCCATGTTCAGAAAGAGGAAGTTGTCAATAAGTGAAGATAGGCAGTCACAAGGCCATGTTCAGAAAGAGGAAGTTGTCAATGAGTGAAGATAGGCAGTCAGATGTTCAGAAAGAGGAAGTTGTCAATGAGTGAAGATAGGCAGTCACAAGGCCATGTTCAGAAAGAGGAAGTTGTCAATAAGTGAAGATAGGCAGTCACAAGGCCATGTTCAGAAAGAGGAAGTTGTCAATAGTGAAGATAGGCAGTCACAAGGCCATGTTCAGAAAGAGGAAGTTGTCAATAAGTGAAGATAGGCAGTCACAAGGCCATGTTCAGAAAGAGGAAGTTGTCAATGAGTGAAGATAGGCAGTCACAAGGCCATGTTCAGAAAGAGGAAGTTGTCAATAAGTGAAGATAGGCAGTCACAAGGCCATGTTCAGAAAGAGGAAGTTGTCAATGAGTGAAGATAGGCAGTCACAAGGCCATGTTCAGAAAGAGGAAGTTGTCAATGAGTGAAGATAGGCAGTCACAAGGCCATGTCACAAGGCCATGTTCAGAAAGAGGAAGTTGTCAATAAGTGAAGATAGGCAGTCACAAGGCCATGTTCAGAAAGAGGAAGTTGTCAATAAGTGAAGATAGGCAGTCACAAGGCCATGTTCAGAAAGAGGAAGTTGTCAATAAGTGAAGATAGGCAGTCACAAGGCCATGTTCAGAAAGAGGAAGTTGTCAATGAGTGAAGATAGGCAGTCACAAGGCCATGTTCAGAAAGAGGAAGTTGTCAATAAGTGAAGATAGGCAGTCACAAGGCCATGTTCAGAAAGAGGAAGTTGTCAATAAGTGAAGATAGGCAGTCACAAGGCCATGTTCAGAAAGAGGAAGTTGTCAATAAGTGAAGATAGATACAAGGCCATGTCACAAGGCCATGTTCAGAAAGAGGAAGTTGTCAATAGTGAAGTGAGTCACAAGGCCATGTTCAGAAAGAGGAAGTTGTCAGTGAAGATAGGCAGTCACAAGGCCATGTTCAGAAAGAGGAAGTTGTCAATGAGTGAAGATAGGCAGTCACAAGGCCATGTTCAGAAAGAGGAAGTTGTCAATGAGTGAAGATAGGCAGTCACAAGGCCATGTTCAGAAAGAGGAAGTCAATAAGTGAAGGGCCATGTTCAGAAAGAGGAAGTTGTCAATAAGTGAAGATAGGCAGTCACAAGGCCATGTTCAGAAAGAGGAAGTTGTCAATAAGTGAAGATAGGCAGTCACAAGGCCATGTTCAGAAAGAGGAAGTTGTCAATAAGTGAAGATAGGCAGTCACAAGGCCATGTTCAGAAAGAGGAAGTTGTCAATTGTCAATGAGTGAAGATAGGCAGTCACAAGGCCATGTTCAGAAAGAGGAAGTTGTCAATAAGTGAAGATAGGCAGTCACAAGGCCATGTTCAGAAAGAGGAAGTTGTCAATAAGTGAAGATAGGCAGTCACAAGGCCATGTTCAGAAAGAGGAAGTTGTCAATAAGTGAAGATAGGCAGTCACAAGGCCATGTTCAGAAAGAGGAAGTTGTCAATAGTGAGTGAAGGCCATAGGCAGTGAAGATAGGCACAAGGCCATGTTCAGAAAGAGGAAGTTGTCAATAAGTGAAGATAGGCAGTCACAAGGCCATGTTCAGAAAGAGGAAGTTGTCAATAAGTGAAGATAGGCAGTCACAAGGCCATGTTCAGAAAGAGGAAGTTGTCAATAAGTGAAGATAGGCAGTCACAAGGCCATGTTCAGAAAGAGGAAGTTGTCAATAAGTGAAGATAGGCAGTCACAAGGCCATGTTCAGAAAGAGGAAGTTGTCAATAAGTGAAGATAGGCAGTCACAAGGCCATGTTCAGAAAGAGGAAGTTGTCAATAAGTGAAGATAGGCAGTCACAAGGCCATGTTCAGAAAGAGGAAGTTGTCAATAAGTGAAGATAGGCAGTCACAAGGCCATGTTCAGAAAGAGGAAGTTGTCAATAAGTGAAGATAGGCAGTCACAAGGCCATGTTCAGAAAGAGGAAGTTGTCAATAAGTGAAGATAGGCAGTCACAAGGCCATGTTCAGAAAGAGGAAGTTGTCAATAAGTGAAGATAGGCAGTCACAAGGCCATGTTCAGAAAGAGGAAGTTGTCAATAAGTGAAGATAGGCAGTCACAAGGCCATGTTCAGAAAGAGGAAGTTGTCAATAAGTGAAGATAGGCAGTCACAAGGCCATGTTCAGAAAGAGGAAGTTGTCAATAAGTGAAGATAGGCAGTCACAAGGCCATGTTCAGAAAGAGGAAGTTGTCAATAAGTGAAGATAGGCAGTCACAAGGCCATGTTCAGAAAGAGGAAGTTGTCAATAAGTGAAGATAGGCAGTCACAAGGCCATGTTCAGAAAGAGGAAGTTGTCAATAAGTGAAGATAGGCAGTCACAAGGCCATGTTCAGAAAGAGGAAGTTGTCAATAAGTGAAGATAGGCAGTCACAAGGCCATGTTCAGAAAGAGGAAGTTGTCAATAAGTGAAGATAGGCAGTCACAAGGCCATGTTCAGAAAGAGGAAGTTGTCGATAAGTGAAGATAGGCAGTCACAAGGCCATGTTCAGAAAGAGGAAGTTGTCGATAAGTGAAGATAGGCAGTCACAAGGCCATGTTCAGAAAGAGGAAGTTGTCAATAAGTGAAGATAGGCAGACACAAGGCCATGTTCAGAAAGAGGAAGTTGTCAATAAGTGAAGATAGGCAGTCACAAGGCCATGTTCAGAAAGAGGAAGTTGTCGATAAGTGAAGATAGGCAGTCACAAGGCCATGTTCAGAAAGAGGAAGTTGAAAGAGCAAGAGCTTCACTAACAGCTGGCCAAACACGTAGTGAAGAAACTGCACACTCTTCTGTTCTTTTGTTGCTAAAAACATTCTTTAGGTCTGTCTACACAATGTGATGAACCGCTGCTGAGAATCACTTAAGATATTGTAAACTAGTATATTACATGAAGCTGATGCACCCTGTGGAGCAACCCTAACAAAGGACGAGGACGAAGGAACAGAATGCACAGTAAACTGAACACCCTCCTCCTCTCTCTCACCGCTCCTCACTTACCGGGCGGCTCCAAACTGAACATTTGCAAGCGGGAAAAGCTGCCAAGGACATGTCATACTACGCAGCAATACGCTCCTCCTCTCTCTCACCGCTCCTCACTTACCGGGCGGCTCCAAACTGAACATTTGCAAGCAGGAAAAGCTGCCAAGGACATGTTATACTACGCAGCAATACGCTCCTCCTCTCTCTCACCGCTCCTCACTTACCAGGCGGCTCCAAACTGCGACCGCGACAGGAACCTGGAGGACAGGGACAGTCTCGGGGAGAATGGCATGGAGGAAGATGATTGGTCGGCGCCCATCTCCGCGGCCCTCTCCAGTGTCGCCACCTGCTGGACAAACTTGTCCATGGCCACGGGTGTGAAGGAGACACTGTCAAAGTTCTCCTTTAGGAACAACTCCTGAGGAGAAACACACATTTGGGATCATTAAAACATTTAAGTTCGCTTTTACAAACAGGTTTAAACCTTTAGATGATCCACCCAAAAAAAAAAATATAAGTAGGACTGTCACAATCCACTAACATCTCAAAAAAACCCAAAGGGGATGACACACATGGGAGAATTTATCTTTACTCTTATTGATATGACAAAGATGGAGAGTGAACAGTGCGTCAGTGGGACCAACAATCATACAGGTTTCCTACTGGAATCACACAACATGAAGAGAACAGGCACAATAGATGAGAGTGAACAGTGCGTCAGTGGGACAATCATACAGGTTTCCTACTGGAATCACACAACATGAAGAGAACAGGCACAATAGATGAGAGTGAACAGTGCGTCAGTGGGACCAACAATCATACAGGTTTCCTACTGGAATCACACAACATGAAAAGGAACAGCTACAGTAAGTAAACTAGGTAGAATTGTTTTTCTTAACTGACCTTGTCAGGGGTGTGTGGCATGAACTCTGTCAGTACGTAAAGCAGACAGGCTTGGTTTTCTACTGACCTTGTCAGGGGTCAGGGGTGCATGGCATGAACTCTGTCAGTACGTAAAGCAGACAGGCTTGGTTTTCTACTGACCTTGTCAGGGGTCTGGGGTGCATGGCATGAACTCTGTCAGTACGTAAAGCAGACAGGCTTGGTTTTCTACTGACCTTGTCAGGGGTCTGGGGTGTGTGGCATGAACTCTGTCAGTACGTAAAGCAGACAGGCTTGGTTTTCTACTGACCTTGTCAGGGGTCAGGGGTGCATGGCATGAACTCTGTCAGTACGTAAAGCAGACAGGCTTGGTTTTCTACTGACCTTGTCAGGGGTCTGGGGTGTGTGGCATGAACTCTGTCAGTACGTAAAGCAGACAGGCTTGGTTTTCTACTGACCTTGTCAGGGGTCTGGGGTGTGTGGCATGAACTCTGTCAGTACGTAAAGCAGACAGGCTTGGTTTTCTACTGACCTTGTCAGGGGTCAGGGGTGCATGGCATGAACTCTGTCAGTACGTAAAGCAGACAGGCTTGGTTTTCTACTGACCTTGTCAGGGGTCTGGGGTGTGTGGCATGAACTCTGTCAGTACGTAAAGCAGACAGGCTTGGTTTTCTACTGACCTTGTCAGGGGTCTGGGGTGTGTGGCATGAACTCTGTCAGTATGTAAAGCAGACAGGCTTGGTTTTCTACTGACCTTGTCAGGGGTCTGGGGTGTGTGGCATGAACTGTTGGTTTTCTACTGACCTTGTCAGGGGTCTGGGGTGTGTGGCATGAACTCTGTCAGTACGTAAAGCAGACAGGCTTGGTTTTCTACTGACCTTGTCAGGGGTGTGTGGCATGAACTGTTGGTTTCCTACTGACCTTGTCAGAGGTGTGTGGCATGAACTGTTGGTTTACTACTGACCTTGTCAGGGGTGTGGCATGAACTGTTGGTTTTCTACTGACCTTGTCAGGGGTGTGGCATGAACTGTTGGTTTTCTACTGACCTTGTCAGGGGTGTGTGGCATGAACTGTTGGTTTTCTACTGACCTTGTCAGGGGGTGTGGCATGAACTGTTGGTTTCCTACTGACCTTGTCAGGGGTGTGGCATGAACTGTTGGTTTTCTACTGACCTTGTCAGGGGGTGTGGCATGAACTGTTGGTTTTCTACTGACCTTGTCAGGGGTGTGTGGCATGAACTGTTGGTTTTCTACTGACCTTGTCAGGGGTGCGGGGCATGGACTCCCTGTCAGGGTCAGAGGGCGTGAACTCCCTGTCAGGGTCAGAGGGCGTGCTGGCTGATGACGTTGGCAGCGTTTCTTCATTGTTGTCGTCATCGTCATTGTCATCGATCGACACATGGTCTGCATCTGTAATAACAATGATGATGATGATAATAATAATGATGATGGTGATGATGGTATTGATAATGATGATGATAATAATGATGATGATGATGATGGTGATGATGATGTGGGCAATGTTTCTTCATTGTTGTCATCATCGTCATTGTCATTGATCGACACATGGTCCACGCTGTCTGCATCTGTAATGATAACAATTACAGGGTTCCCAGGTTTGGGGCATGAGTAAAAAAAAAAGGACCTTTAAAGGACTTCATCTCAATTCAAAAGGACCTTTAAAGGACTTCATCTCAATTCAAAAGGACCTTTGATAGCATGATTGTATGGAATATACCTAAGCTTTTTTAAAGCAGACAACTCGCACAACAGAGCTGTTTATCCTGATTTAGTTGTCAGTTATCTCAAGCTTTCCTGTCACTAATTTGTGGCACATATCAGTGATCATCTTCATTGATGATCAGATTCAGTGCAGATTCATTAGTCACCTCTTCAATGATTTCCAATTTTGAAGCCATGTATTTGAATCCTTGAAATTATACTTTACTAATTAAAATATAGGAGAGAAAAGAAAACAGAGTAGAGAGAGAGTTAGTTCACATGTTGCTACAGAGGTGCGGAAAGACGTGCGCGTGCGTGCATGCGTGTGGATAGTCCCAAACAAACTGGCCCTTTGATCAATGAAAGGAGAGGGATGCGGTGATAGTAAAGTAGTCACTGCATCACCCACTCACCATGACCCTATAATAACCCTTTCTTTTACTCCATTTTTTCCTCCGAAGTCGGAGTGTGGCTGCCCACAAGGCGAGGTAATCAACGACGGTCACACACATAATGTTCTCATCCTTAGCTGATGGAGTTGTACCGTAGAGTTCAAGTGCTTCGGCTGTAGGGATGATCCCTTGAGTTTTTAAGCCAGGGTAAGACAACAAACTAACTCCACTTTTTGAATCAAGTTTCCCTCCTCTCTCATCCAGTCTCCATGCTGCTGTTACCACTTTCAGAGGAATAGGAATGGGGAGTGGTAGGGGATGGAAAGGGTGAAGGTGAAAACATCACTGTCAATAGAAGTCCTCTTCAGTGGGAGAGTTCAACCAGAGGTCAAGAGGTCACTGACCACCTGCCAGCCTGGCTCTTTTTTTGCCCACTGGAATTTTCCATCTTTAAAAGATCGTCTGCTACACTTGATGACATCAGTAGCTTTGCAGACTGCTGGGTTTGGTTTTTGTTTGTTTGTTAGAAATGATTTCATTGTCGTTCCCAGTGTCTTTCTCAAACCTTTTCCTAATAAAATAGGACTTAACAGTACCCTTCACACATTAAGAGGACCTCATGATGAAGTAAAAGTACTGACTTGCTGAATCAAAGCACTTAAAAGGCCTTTTGACCAAAAATCAATTAAGTAGAGGTGCAGTGCCTTTCGCACATGTTAAGATTCTGGTTTGGCACTGCACACCCAGGAGCGAAGCTGTAGAGAGTGCCGAGAGAGAGAGTGAGAGAGAGGAGGGAGAGAGAGAGAGGAGGGAGAGAGAGAGAGGAGAGAGAGAGAGAGAGTGAGAAAGAGAGAGAGGAGGGAGGAAGATAAACAGAGAGAGATAGGGGGGTGATAGAGAAAAACATAGAGAGAGGGATGGAGGGAGGGGGAGGGAGAGAGAGAGAGAGAGAGAGAGAGAGAGAGAGAGAGAGAGAGAGAGAGAGAGAGAGAGAGAGAGAGAGAGAGAGCACATGTTAAGATTCTGTTTTGGCACTGCACACCCAGGAGCGAAGCTGTAGAGAGTGAGAGAGAGAGTGAGAGAGAGAGAAAGAGAGAGAGGAGGGAGGAAGATAAACAGAGAGAGATAGGGGGGGGTGATAGGACACACATGACAGGATTCTCCCTTTTCATCAACCATCTATATATCATCTTCAATCTCTCTCTCTCTCTCTCTCTCTCTCTCTCTCTCTCTCTATTTCACTCTTTCTCTCTCTCTCTCTCTCTCTCTCTCTCTCTTATTTGCTGATGACCCTACCCCGCTGTCCCCTTTGACATGGGCAGATGGCCCAGTTCAGTAAAATATTGTTGTTCATTGTTCTCTCTCTCTTTCTGTGGCGATATTGTTGTGGCCTACCGCAATTTCATAAGCTACTATATACGTCACAGCTTACTTCAAGACACCAATGACGTCAGTGTCACTTTGCGTCACTGTAACACTCTGCTATGGCTTGCTTACTCTAAATAGCATTCTATGCATTTTGTCCAAGGGGTTTGAGTCAATAAACTTGAAAATATTTGTCCCCACTTCCAGTTGGCACTTCTGGCTCAGTTTCATGTCGGAAGTGTTGCAAATATACTCCTTAATAATCAGTGTAAAAAAGAAATACATTCCGCGAAGCCGTTTTTGAGTTATTCAAGCTTGAATATTGGCCATTTTTAGCCCATATTTCAGCCAACATTTGGCCAATCGGTATAATATTGGATATTGAGCATAAGAATAGTGTCCGTCAATTTTCTTGTGAATGTAAGCAAAATCGGTTGAAAAGTAAAAAACATAGTGAAAGTAAGTCAACCAAAATTACATATATTTGAATAACTTCCAAACCATTTAACAACCTAAAAAACTACCGCCCTGTCAGCAACCTCTTTCATGTCAAAAATCACAGAAAAGATCGTTCTCCTGCAGCTCTCTGAATACCTGCACAGCAACAACCTCTTCCCTGTCTCTCAGTCTGCCTATCGCCCTTCCCACAGCACTGAAACAGCTCTGCTCAAAGTCATGAACGACCTCCTTCACTCTGCTGACTCTGGAAAAATCTCTGTTCTTACCCTATTAGATCTCTCTGCAGCATTTGACACAATAGACCACTCCATTCTCACTGATCGTCTCTCCTATTCCTATGGCATCTCTGGTACTGCACTG
The DNA here is from genome assembly GCA_017654935.2 of Phymorhynchus buccinoides. NCBI lineage: Eukaryota > Metazoa > Mollusca > Gastropoda > Neogastropoda > Raphitomidae > Phymorhynchus > Phymorhynchus buccinoides. The sequence continues at coordinate 67,181,184 of CM065684.1, read as the reverse complement.
ACGTGGATCTCATCCTATCTCTCCAACAGAACACAAACTGTGTCAACCCATAACCACCAGTCCCCGCCTTCTCTCTTGGAGTTTGGTGTCCCACGAGGGTCAGTCTTGGGCCCCGCTCTTTTCACTCTGTACTCAAAGCCTCTCACTTCTATCACTGCCCAGCATGACATCCCTAGTCAGTCCTTTGCTGACGACCAACAACTACATGCCTCTTCACCACCAGATCAGATTCCAGATACAATCAACCAGACTCAGAACTGCATCACAGACATCAAAAACTGGATGACCACAAACAAACTCAAACTCAATGATGATAAAACTGAGGCCCTCCTTGTCCGTTCCCAGCATAAACCATTGTCAGACTCCGCTCCTTCTTCTATTTTAGTCGGCAACACCAACATACAGTTCTCCTCCACAGCAAGAAACCTAGGCGTCACATTCTCCAACACTCTTTCCATGGACACACACGTCTCAAACATCTGTTGCTCTGCATACCACGAACTCAGGAAAATCAGCAGCATTCACCACCTTCTTACCTTCGATGCAGCCAAAACGCTTGTCTGTTCTCTGGTTCTGTCCAAGTTCGATTATTGCAACTCCCTCCTCTCTGGCATCCCACACTATCTTCTTGACAAACTCCAAAAGGTCCAAAACTCTGCAGCCCGACTAGTATTCAAGGTTAAAAAACATGAACACGCCCAGCCTCTCCTACAGAACCTTCACTAGCTTCCCATTTCTGCTCGAGTCGATCACAAAATATCTACACTCTGTTTCAAATCTGTCACCGATCCCTACTTTCCTGCCTATCTCTCTGATCTTCTGCACATCTACTCTCCTACCAGACTACTCCGCTCCTCTTCAGACAATCGAACTTTCACTCTTCCTCGACCCAAAACAAAGACCTATGGCAACTGCACTTTCTCTTTCACCGCACCGAAAACATGGAATCAGCTCCCATTCACCACTCGCAACTCGGAACCACTTCCACGCTTCAAAACCGCTCTAAAAACCCACTATTTCCGCCAGTACCACAACCTCGATTAAAATCTGTCTGCTGTCTCCCTTATGTCTTTCCATCTGTTGGTCTGTTTGTCTGTCTGCCCCTCTCTCTCTCTCTCTCTCTCCTCTCTCCCCCTCTCTCTGTGTGTCAACGTGTCTGTCACTCTGTATGCCTGTCCATCTGTCCCCCCTCCCCACCCCCTTGCTCTTTTTCTTAACTTCTCTCCCCCCCCTCCCCACTTTGTCTACTCGTCTCTCACTCTTTGTCTCTCCGTTTTCTATCTGTCTTACTCTCTGCTCCTCTCTATCCCCGTCTTATATTCTTTTTCTTCGTTGTCTTGATTCGGGGGTAATCCTGTATTCTTGTGGGTTTTTTCTTTCTTTTGTAATCCTCACTTTTATGCAGATAATTCTTGTTTTGTGTCCTAATACAGATTATCTTGTATTTTTTATTTCATTTTTATTATTGTTTCTATATATTCTCGTATTCTTTGACAATGTATGCTAAAACTAATGGAACTCGTATTGCCCATGTCAATGTGTATCATTTGTATAATAAGTTACCAGACTTATGTATGCTTCTGAATGATACCCCACCTATCCACATATTAGGCCTCAGCGAGACTCGCCTTAATACCTATATACCAGACAATATGCTCACAATCCCCAACTACAACATTATCCGTCGTGACGCCTCTAAACCGGGCGAAACTGGCCTTGCTGTCTACATTCATGACAGTATTTATCCCTTTGCACAAAGAAGATTGGACTTAGAAACCGCTAATATAGAGTGCATTTGGCTAGAAGTAAGATATTCTAAATCATCACCTTTATTACTCGGTTGCGTATACAGAAACCCTGCCTCTACATATGATTGGCTGGATGACTTCGTGTATATGATGGATAATGTCAAAGTAAACAATCGTAATATACTGCTATTGGGTGATTTCAATTATGACTTATTTAAGCCTCAAACTTCATGGCGATCAACTACTACCCTATTTGGCCTCCAAGCAACTTGTCTCTACAGCTACCAGAGTTACTCCCACTTCAGCAACACTACTTGACCACATATACACCAACAACACTTCCCTAGTCACTGATGTTAATGTTCTAGATACCATATGTATTAGTGACCACTACCCTGTTACATGTACATGGATGTACAGACCTCCTAAGACTCAAACCAAAGGACACACTACTATTCACTACAGATCATTTAAACACTTTGATAAACCTGCATTTTTTCATGATTTAAGCATGGCACACTTCAATAATGTACTTCATTGTTCATGTCCTATTCAAGCTCTAGATGTATTTTATTCTACATTCCTATCCGTAATAGAGAAACACGCACCTCTTAGAAGCAAAAGAGTGAAAAGTTATACTCTTCCTGGATGGCTAACTCCCCAAATAGCAGAAGCAAGGAAAAAACGAAATCAACTGAAATACAAATACAAATTGCTGAAGAAAGAAAACATTGATTCACTACCTGATGATGTTAAAACAGAAAAGCAACTTGAGCGTGAAAACGCTGAATCAGAATTTAAAAAAACTAAGAAACAAAGTCAATGATCTCATTCGTGACTCCAGGAAACAACACTTCAACAAAATGGTATCTGCAAACAACGACACATCTACTTTATGGCGAGCCATAAACACTATCACACATAAGTCTAACCGCCAGCAGACTAATAACTTTAACTGGTCGCCAGATGCATTCAATACCTACTTTATAAATTTAGCAGAGTCTGTAAGTCCAACAGATACATCACAACCTGCAAAAGGCTATACACCACCACCTTCTTTTCAAACCTTCTGTAATACTAACGCTAAACCTGGCAGTTCATTTAAAATACCTTCACTAGCTGTTCACGAAGTTGGCTCTCTTATTTCAAATCTAAGAAATACTAAATCAATGGGACCTGATAAAATAAGTAGTTATCTCTTAAAACTTTCACTTCCCTACATAATAGAACCTCTTACCTTCATATACAACGCATGTCTAGACCAGAACATTGTTCCACCTGATCTTAAATCAGCAAAAGTTATACCATTGCCTAAAAGTAAAGATATTTCTGACTTGAATAATTTTAGGCCAATCTCTCTTCTTTCAGTTCTGTCTAAACCACTAGAAAAACATATTCACAAACATCTAATGCAATATTTAGAAGATAATAATTTGTTTTACCCCTTCCAATCTGGCTTTCGACATCACCATTCTTGTCAAACTGCCCTAGTCCACCTATGTGACACATGGCTTTCAGCAATCAACCAAGGCAAAATGACAGGCTCTGTATTCCTAGACTTTAAGAAAGCGTTTGATCTTGTGAATCATGAAATACTACTTAAAAAACTGGCGCTATATTTACGAGACGAAAACACGATCTCTTTCTTTGCATCTTATCTTACTAATAGAACACAGTTTGTCTTTAGTAATGGCACAAACTCGTGCACTGAGATCATAAAGGCTGGTGTACCCCAAGGATCAGTCTTAGGGCCTCTTCTATTCTGCCTATTCATTAATGATTTGCCTTTATCAATATCGGCTGACTCTGTCTCGTGTGATCTCTTTGCTGATGACACCTCTCTCCATTCTAGCGCATCAAACCTGTCTTCGATTCAAACCTCTCTTCAGTCAGCTTTGCATGATGTTTCTGATTGGTGTTACCAAAACCTTATGGTCCTCAATCCTAAAAAAAACCAAAAGCATGTTAATTACATCAAGACAAAAGCATCAAATTGAACCTCTAATTTTAAATGTTCATATTAATGACAATGCCATAGACCAAGTACGCGAGCACCGAGTCCTGGGAGTGATAATAGATGATGAACTAAAATGGCAACTCCATATTGAAAAGATGACACATAAACTTGCTCGCAGCTTATTCCTACTAAAAAAACTTACACCCTTCATAGATATAGACGCACGCACGATGTTTTTTCATGCCCACTGTCTCTCCCACATTAATTACGCATCTGTAGTCTGGGACTCTGCTGCTAATTGTCACCTATTAAAACTCAATTCTATGCACAAAAGGGGAGCTAAAATAATCCTTCCTGATCCTGAACTCAGTACAGCAGAAAAACAAGCCCAGTTAAACATACTTCCACTGCAATCACAGCTTAGCTATAATAAAGCCATTCTCATGTACAAAGTACACTATGACTTAGCTCCACAATACCTGAAAAATCTACTTACACAAGCCTCACATCGCTATGGTTCAAGTAACTATATTCTACCACACACAAGAATAGATAAATTCAAGTCAAGTTTTACTTTCTCGGGTTCCTCTATATGGAATTCCCTTCAGTCCGACATTAGATTATGCTCCTCTATCTCAACCTTCAAAACGAGTCTCCGAGAGACACTTACATTCGACCCTCCATGATTTTTTTGATTTTTTTTTTTGATTTTTTATATTTAGATTTTAAAAAAAAAAAAAAAAAAATTTTTTTTTTTTAGATATATATATCCTGATACGCTATATTGCTAATTACGATGTCATGTATTCACATCACTCTGTTCACTATTCTCCAACAATGTGCTAAAATCAATGTTTAAATTGTCCGCACTTTATTGCTAATTGCTACCGGTTTCATACCATAGGCTGCATTAGTTTGCCCTGTTCTAAAATGTATAGTTCTTTTATACGTGCTTCAACATATATCTGTGCGTATCTGCATGTATTCTTGCGTGTGCCGCGCGCACGTGCAGGTGTGTGCGTGTATGGTTACACGCATGTATGCCCGCACAAGTATTAACAATTATACCTGTGCGTATGTCATTCTATAAATTCGTATTTCAACCTGTCTTTATCATAATACCTGCTTTGCTACCTTTATGTTCAATTATGTATGTGTAATTTTATGCCTTGCCATGTTTGTATTCTATGTTTGTATATGTACAAAGGTGTTACCTTTATGTTCAAATCTGTATGTGTAATATCATGCCTTGCCATGTTTGTATTCTATGTTCGTATATGTACCAAGGACAGATTGGAAGACTAGGCGTAGCCTAAAATCTTTATCCTTGAAAAATAAAGTTAAAGTTTTCAAGTTTTCAAAGTTTTCAAAGTTTTCTCTATCCCCAACTCCTTCCTTCTTTTACGCTCCCTCTTCTGCTTTTCTGCATTACCTTCCATTTTGTCCATTTTCTTCTTTCTGCTTCTGCTCTCTGCCGCTACGGTCAATGATGCACAATGGATGAGTGCATGTGAGCGCGTGCGCGTGTGTACATGCGCGCATGTGTGTGTGTGTGTGTGTGCGTGTGTGTGCGTGCGTCAGTGTGTGCGTGCGTGCGTGCGTGCGTACGTGTGTGTGTGTGTGTGTGTGTGTGTGTGTGTTTGTGAAAGGATGGGCTGGATGGGTGTATTTTAATATTGTGAACATTTTATGTACTTGTGTATTTTTATTTCTTTATCCATTTTGTCTCACTGTTTTAAAATGATTTTACGTTATAACTGTTTTAAAATGCTATTTTATTAGTATGTGTGTGAGTGTCATTCATTTAATGTTTTTTTCTCCACTAATCGTGTGTGTGCGCGTGTGTGCGTGTCGGTGTGTGTGTGTGTGTAGGTGTGTGTATGTGTATGTGTGTGTGTGTGTGTGTGTGTGTGTGTGTGTGTGTGTGTGTGTGTGTGTGTGTGTGTGTGTGAATGTTTATTAATATTGAATATTATGTGCCTTTTTTGTGACTATTGTATGTACAAATTATAGTAAGTTGTTATTTTATGATGCATGCAACTGTATTTCAGTCCTATATATCTCTGTCTCTGTTTGTGTGTCTCTCTCTTCTCTCTTTCTCTGTCTGTCTCTCTGTCTGGCTCCGTCTGTCTTGTCTCTGTCTCTCTCTGTCTGTCTGTATGTCTGTCTCTTTCTCTCTCTCGTTCTCTTTCTCTCTCTATCATTATAAGTGTGGGTGTGAGTGTGATTTGTTAATAGTGTGGCCTGGGCGTCTTTAAGTGTCCATCAGTGTGAGTGTTTCAAGTTGGTTGCGAAAGTGTACTGTAGATTATGTCATTCATTATTTGGGCGTGATTGAGAAATTGACTGAGGGATCAGGGAAGGGGGGTGTTGGTCAATGTTTGATGTATACTTTTTGTTCATTGTGTTTACTATTCATTTTAGTGATTTCTGTAAAGCGCTTAGAGCTTAAAGATTAGGCGCTATAAAAGTTGTCTTAATAAATAAATAAATAAATATCGTCAACAAACTCCTTTCAGACCTGGGCCAACATAAGGGCTACAATATCCAATAGTTAGTTTTGTGACGGCACTTCCGGTTTTGGCTATTCTGTGAACCAAATAAAAGCTGCCTGACCATAGCTGTGGCACTTCCGGTTCGTAGTTCTGGTTGGATTTTATGTGGGAAGTGTTGCACATCTATTTTGTAGTACATTCTGAAAATATGAACGAGATCCATGCAGCCGTTTTTGAGATATTCAAGATTGAAATTTCACCGATTTTTCAGTCATATTTTGCCGACAATTCGGCGAACCCCATAAAGTGTGTGCATTTACTTCTATAAAAAGAAGCTGGTCACTGTCAAAACTGTAACTGTCAAAACTAAAATGTCGTTATTCAAAAAGTTCATTATCATGTTTAGAAAGTAAAACTGAACCTACCCACCAATTTTCATCAAGATCACTGCAAAAATAGAAAATAACGGTTTTCAACTGTCAAGTTAAATGTCGTTTATGAAAAGGTCACTATAATTTCCAGAATGAAAAGCTGAACCTACCCACCAATTTTCATTACGATCACTGCAAAACTAAAAAATAACGGTTTTCAACTGTCAAAAGTTAAGTGTCGTTTATGAAGAGGGTACTATAATTTTCAGAATGAAAACATGAACCTACCCAACAATTTTCATTACGATCAAACATAACCATTTTTAACCGACAAAATGTTAAGTCATACTTTCCAAACTTGGGGGTTATGTTTGTTAAGAAAAAAAAGTACCTACTTCAAAATTCTACGACATTCTGTGAAATAGTTTGGATGAAATTGGCGGAAAGGTGTTCAAAACAGAAAATAACTGCCATTTAACGGTTATTTTGTTAAGTTTTATTTCTGCAAAATAGTTTTAAACCATCACGGTGACGCAACGGACCTAACATCCAAATATCATTAAAATCGGTTAAGGCTTTCTTGACTTTAACGTGGGACGGACTGACAGACACACAGACAGACAGACAGACAGACAGACAGACAAACACGGTCCTTCTTTGGCTCACTGTGCTGTGGGATACCAAGTCGCTTCGCTCCTGATTAACAAGGACTTAAAAGGCTCCTACGAACCCTGCAATGTCAATGATGATAATGATGACAAAGATAACATGGACTGTTTCTTCTGGGTTTTGTCCTTGCTTTGATCATCATCATCATCATCATTTCTATGATTATCTAATCCAGCTAAATAAAATGAAAATGATGGCCAAGTGATGAAAACCACCACCATCATAAATCATCATCATTACCACCATGCATATCATCATTGACCATCATAAATCATCATCATTACCACCATGCATATCATCATTGACCATCATGAATCATCATTACCACCATGCATATCATCATTGACCATCATGAATTCATTGACCATCATAAATCATCATCATTACCACCGTGCATATCATCATTGACCATCATGAATCATCATCATTTGTGATGAAAGGCATCACATTGATAAAATATAATGTTCACTGGAACATAATTTGTATAGCTTTACTTTGTGTTAAAGGCTCCGAACTGAAAGCGCTGCATCATTGTGTACGGATTTCGTGCATTTAGTTTTTCTCGTGCAGCACATGCATATTTTCAGCTGGAGTTGAATACACATTTTTTCCTTCGCCGGTCTGTCCTCTTTTCTAATTCACTTTGCTTTCTACCTTCGTACTGGCTGTCGAAGCTTGGTCAATCTGATTTGCTCTGCTGCCCTAGTGCAGAGGTAAGAGAAAGATAGCCTTAAGCGTTTACAGATTTTAAACATTTGACTTCGTAAAGAGAAAAGATTTTTCATTTACTTTCCACTTAATTTGCAGATTGGAATCTTGTAATCTGTTTTCATTCTTTGTGAGGAATTGTTAATGATGTTGTAAATATAAATCTTTTGTTGGTACTGATTTTTGGCAACTTTAATTCAACTGTAATTGGTAAATTATGGTTTCGTTTTCTTGTATGTTAAAGTATTATTTTGAAATTACCATTTCAAAATTCGGACAGCTTTCCGAAAACCATTGAGTTATTTAGAAATGTAGTTTTCTTATGTTGAGACATAGCTATAACTACATAGGTGTCGGGAACTTTAAATGTATACTTTTGGTTGTTCACCATTATCGTAAAGTTAATTAATTACGATAAGTAAAGTTGCTTAATAGTGAACGAATGGAGTGTGCATGGAATAACAAACTATTAGTGTCGATGTACAGGGCACGCACGCATTAACATGCACACACAAACACAGACATGAGACTTATGCTAGTTTATTGTTTTCATCCTAAGAGCACCCAGTCTGTGCGCCCAAGAGAAGGCTGCCAGGGTGACTGGAGGCGCCCACGAGCTGGTGTTGGAGCGGCCTGAGAAGAGGCGCTGGTGTTGGAGCGGCCTGAGAAGAGGAGGCATTCTGCCGAGTCAAATGCCCGGAACAAACGAGCGAGACTACGAGGTCGTCGGCTCAAATCAAGAACCTAGCGTGCAAATTGCTCCGCGAAAGAACTGAGTATTTTTTTTGTGTTTGTGCAGTGTTGTGCGTGTTGCCCTTAGGTTTTTGCTGCTGTTAATATTCTTTGATATATGTATGATTGTGTGAGTGATTGAGTGTAAATAAATTGTTGTTAATATTTCAAATTGGCTTTGTTTATAATGTTTGTGGAGAGACTGAATAACGCGAGAGCATGTACTTCTGAATGAGTTGGATGTTTTGATTTCTGTCTTAACTTTCCGTTTGTGTGTGAATTTCGTTCGTGACAATTGGTGACCCCGCAGTTCGTGTTTGTCTCTTGTTTTGTTCTAGAGCCAATGTTTCTTAGTCGTTCGTAAAATGTTGACATAATTTTGTTTTTGAAGAATTTAATTTAATTACAATTTTTATGTTGGTAGAACCTGTATTTTCATAAATGGCATTTTGCTCTAAGTCGCAAATTAATTGTTTGTTCAATCATGGCGACTGTTGATCGTTTTGCATTGTACAAAGCTCAGGGGGAACAGCTAAAGCTTCAAGGCGCTGAACTTGGCAATTTCATCAAGGAGCGAGATGAAAGGGATGAAAGGGCTAGGGAGAGAGAGGCAGAGAGAGCTTCTCGCGAGAAAATTGAGCTTGAAAAAGAGAGGCAGAGAGAGGCAGAGAGAGCTTCTCGCGAGAAAATTGAGCTTTAAAAAGAGAGGCAGAGAGAAGCAGAGAGAGCTTCTCGCGAGAAAATTGAACTTGAAAAACTTAAGAATCAAGAGGCGGAAAGGCTTTCCAAAGAAAAGTTGGAGTTTGAAAAACTTAAGCTGCAGCAAGCAAGGCTTGATTCTGGTTTGCTGGAGCCAGTTGTCCCGACTGAAGTTCATTCCTCAGCGCCCCGTTCCTACCCCAGACTTCCCATGTTCAAAGAGAACACAGATAGCATTGACGCGTTCTTGTTTCGATTTGAAGCGCATGCAAAGTCTTTGAAATGGCCAGAATCGGATTGGTCCGTGCTCATTAGCGCCGTGTTGGAAGGCCAGGCCCTTAGCCTTTATCACGCTCTTAGCGCGAACGGTCTCGTGGAATACGAAACTCTGAAAAAAACACTGCTGGTAAAATTTCAGTGCAGTGCGGATGGATTTCGGGAGCGTTTCCGTTCTTGTCGGCCGGAGCAGAATGAATCATTTCCCTCTTTTGGAGAGCGAATGCGCCACTTTCTTGTGCGTTGGATCGGGATGTCGGAAATTACAAAGACTTACGACGGTCTCTTTGATTTAATTTTGTCCGAACAAATGCTCCAGAGTGTCTCAAAAGACTTGGCTGTGTTTTTAAGAGAGCGCAGTGTAAAAACAAGCACTGACCTTTTCAAACACGCGGAAGACTTTAGGCTAGCGCATCCAAACAAATCTCTGGCCAGGAAATCCGAGCAGTCCATATTTGGTTGTGTAGCTGTGTCCGGCAACACAGGCTCAGCACATTCGGTTTCTAACCATGGACAGGACTTTTCCAATCGCGGAAACAAAGGCAATGTTGGTCAAAGCTCGTATGACCAGACTGCATATCGGAGCCGAAATGGCTCTAGTTTCCCTTTTCGCGATTCTCAGAACGCTGAGCGAGGCAAGTTTCGTCCCCGTGGATCACGTGGTCGTGGTCAAGGCCGAGGTAGGAACCCTGACAGGCACGCAAAGCTACAGTGTTTCACATGTGGGGGACACGGACACATGTCTCGGGTTTGTCCTAGCAAGTTTGTTGAAGATACGGTACAGAATGCGGCAGTGGCTGTAAACTCTGCTGATGCCGTCAGCGTGTCTGATGTTCTGTGTTCTGCTGTTTCTGGACCCAGTTCATTGCCTCTGTCAGAGGGGTGTGTCAACGGTTTCCAGGTGTCCGTTTTGAGGGATTCGGGTGCCACAACAGCAGGAGTCCGACGCTCACTGGTGCGTGATGATCAGTACACTGGGCAGAAGCAGAGTGTTGTTTCCTTTGGAGGATCGGTGGAATGTTTCCCGTTGGCTGTGGTTCAAGTAGATACCCCTTTCTACTCTGGTCCCCTCACATGTTGCGTCATTGATGATCCCATTGCGGATCTTATCCTTGGAAATGTGGAGGGTGTGCAGCCTATCCCTGGACTGATTGTGGGAGGAAGTCCTTCAGTCTGTTCTGTCCCTCCTGACCGTCCTGTATCTCCTCCTGTTGCCTCTGCTTCCGCACAGTTTGCCGACACACACAGTGCTGGAGCCGTTACTACACGCTCGCAGGCAAAGAGAGAGGATAAGTGTCCCACCCCCCTTGACAATCCTACTTCCCCATTGTCAGTGACCCCTGATCGTTTGGCGACTCTGCAGCGTGAAGATGCGACTTTGAAACCTCTGTTTGGTTTGGCAGAGAGTGGAGAACGCAAGTTTTCGGGTGAAAACTCGTATGTGTTTTCGGTTGTCAATGGAGTTTTGTATCGACATTTCCAGTCGAAGAAAGATGTGGTGGATCAGGTGGTTGTTCCCACATCGTTGCGTGAATCGGTGTTGTCCACAGCTCATGATGGTTTGCTGGCAGGACACTGTGGTGTCAAACGGACGCTTTTCCGTGTTCAGCGTCGTTTCCATTGGCCAGGTATCACATCAGATGTCAGTCGCTTTGTTCGTTCATGTGACGTGTGTCAGAGGTGTACTCCTAAAGGTAAGGTTCCACATGTCCCTTTAGAGTTCATGCCGCGCATTGAAGAGCCTTTCAAACGTGTGGCCATAGACATTGTTGGTCCTTTGTCCCCACCCTCGGAGGAGAAGCATCGTTACCTCCTCACTGTCATTGATGTGGCTTCTCGTTACCCAGAGGCAATTCCTTTGAAGTCCATTGATTCGGTGTCTGTGGCTGAAGCTCTGTTCACGGTCTTTTCTCGTATGGGTTTTCCGGAGCAGATTCTATCAGACAATGGCTCCAATTTCACGTCGGACATGATGAAAGAGTTTCATCGCTTGTTGTCCATCAAAGGTGTCTTCACATCACCGTATCATGCTCAGTCAAACGGTGTGGTTGAGCGTTTTCACGGAACTCTGAAGCAGATGCTCAAGAAGGTCATCCAGCATCAGCCTCGTTTGTGGCATCGCTATCTACCCGCCTTGCTTTTTGCATGCCGGGAGATGCCCAATGAGTCCACAGGTTTTTCACCCTTTGAGCTCATGTTTGGGAGAAAGGCTCGTGGTCCCATGGATTTGTTGGCCAATTCGTGGTCTGGTGGTCAAGAGGCTGAGGAGGCAAAATCTGTCTATCAGTACATTTTGGACTTGAAGAACGTGCTTGTTGATTCTTGCAAAATCGCCCACGATTCTGTTGAAGGGGCTAGAAAGAAACAGAAGTTCTATCATGACAGGAAGAGTCGTGATCGTAAGTTCAAGGTTGGAGACGAAGTGTTGGTTCTTCTGCCTACCTCTTCAAACAAGCTACAGCTGATGTGGCGTGGACCCTTCAAGGTGACGAAGGCGCACAACGTTGATTATCGTGTTGACATGGGTGGCATTCATAGGCTTTTTCACGCTAACATGTTGAAGCTCTACACTCGTCGGTCCTCAGGTGTGTCTGCTGCTGCTGCTGCAGATACAAGTGTCCAATCAGCCATTTCTGTGACAGAACCGGTGCCATTCTCGTCCATCATTGGTCTGGACTTCTGTGAGCAGACGTGTAAGGTTCTCCAAGCTGCTCCTGTTGCCCCATTGACGAAACCCCTTCCCTCTTGCACGGCGGTTGTTCGGTCAGACAGCAATGATTCTCTTCCTGTTCCCACTTTACCCTCTACCAGTGAAAGCAAGGAGACATTTCGGGACGTGAGTTATGATCCTGAATTGTCAGAAAGTCAAACTGAAGAAATGAAGGCTGTGTTTTCCAAGTTTCCTTCAATTCTGTCTGCTGATCCAGGAGCTTTTGAAGGCGATGTTGTTCATGAAATTCGTGTCACTACAGATGAGCCCATAAGGCGTAAACAGTATCCACTCCCTTTCTCGTCCAAGGAAACGATAGTCAAGGAGGTACAGTCTATGCTTTCTCTAGGTGTGATCGAACCTTCCAGTTCACCCTATTGTTCTCCTGTGGTGCTTGTTAGCAAGAAAGATGGCTCTGTCCGGTTTTGCATTGATTTTCGAGCTTTGAATAAAGTGACCGTATTCGACGCAGAACCAATCCCTGATGTTGACGAGATGTTTACGAAGCTTTCTGGTGCGAAATACTTCACAAAGATTGATTTATCCAAAGGTTACTGGCAGTTGTTCATAAAGCCAGAGGACAGGCCAAAAACTGCCTTTCAGACTTCAGTGGGCTTGTTCCAGTTCGTCCGCATGCCTTTCGGGCTGATTTCAGCACCAGCTACTTTTGCAAGGATGATGAGGTCGCTGTTGCACGACTCGGCCATCAATTTCTTTGATGACATTTTGGTACAGAGTGCTGACTGGGATCAACATCTTAAGGATGTTAAGGATGTTCTGTCCAAACTCAAGAAATCAGGTTTGACTGCACGTCCAAAGAAGATCTTTGCTGGTTTCCAGCAGTTGGAGTTTTTGGGACATCTTGTTGGGCGAGGATCTTTGCAGCCTGTTCCGGAGAAGGTCAGCAAAATTCTTGCCATTGCTACCCCAACCACCAAACGTCAGGTCAGAGCTTTGTTGGGTCTTGTAGGGTACTACCGTAGATATGTGCCCAACTTTTCCTCAGTGACAGCACCCATTTCAGATTTGTTGTCCAAGAAGGCAGGCCGCAGTGTGGTTTGGTCTCCAGCATGTGCAGAGGCACTGAAGACCATTCAGACCATTCTGTCTTCACGCCCTGTCCTGGTGCTGCCAGATCTTGCATTGCCATTTGTTGTACGCACTGATGCCAGTTCTCTGGGCATTGGTGGTGTCCTCTTGCAGGAACATGGTGATGATCTTCATCCTGTAGCTTTTGTCAGCCGCAAACTTCTGGACAGGGAAACGCGTTACAGCACAATCGAGCGAGAATGTCTTGCCATCGTCTGGGTGATTTCTCGTTTCCAGCGTTACCTGTGGGGAAAGCAGTTTGTGCTCAACACTGACCATCGTCCCCTGACGTACCTGCTGTCTGGACGTTTCAAGAACGCCCGCATCATGATGGTCTTTGTCCCTACAGGAGTTTTCCTTCGACATTGAGCCTTTGGCAGGAGCCAAGAACTTGTTTGCCGACTTCTTGTCGCGATCAGATTGTGACCAGGTGGTTCCAGACTCTGTCTGAATTCCTGTCTTGATTTTGCTACTTGCAGGTCATTTGATGATTGTAACTAATCATGGGGTATTGTTGTTGTTTTTTGTGGTTTTTATCCCTTTGGAATATTGCATCTGAAGGATTGAAGCTATTTTCTCACTTGAAGATATCTTGTAAAAAGGAAACTGGGTCGTTTCTTTTTTCCCTGGAAGGGGGAATTGTGATGAAAGGCATCACATTGATAAAATATAATGTTCACTGGAACATAATTTGTATAGCTTTACTTTGTGTTAAAGGCTCCGAACTGAAAGCGCTGCATCATTGTGTACGGATTTCGTGCATTTAGTTTTTCTCGTGCAGCACATGCATATTTTCAGCTGGAGTTGAATACACATTTTTTCCTTCGCCGGTCTGTCCTCTTTTCTAATTCACTTTGCTTTCTACCTTCGTACTGGCTGTCGAAGCTTGGTCAATCTGATTTGCTCTGCTGCCCTAGTGCAGAGGTAAGAGAAAGATAGCCTTAAGCGTTTACAGATTTTAAACATTTGACTTCGTAAAGAGAAAAGATTTTTCATTTACTTTCCACTTAATTTGCAGATTGGAATCTTGTAATCTGTTTTCATTCTTTGTGAGGAATTGTTAAATGATGTTGTAAATATAAATCTTTTGTTGGTACTGATTTTTGGCAACTTTAATTCAACTGTAATTGGTAAATTATGGTTTCGTTTTCTTGTATGTTAAAGTATTATTTTGAAATTACCATTTCAAAATTCGGACAGCTTTCCGAAAACCATTGAGTTATTTAGAAATGTGGTTTTCTTATGTTGAGACATAACTATAACTACATAGGTGTCGGGAACTTTAAATGTATACTTTTGGTTGTTCACCATTATCGTAAAGTTAATTAATTACGATAAGTAAAGTTGCTTAATAGTGAACGAATGGAGTGTGCATGGAATAACAAACTATTAGTGTCGATGTACAGGGCACGCACGCATTAACATGCACACACAAACACAGACATGAGACTTATGCTAGTTTATTGTTTTCATCCTAAGAGCACCCAGTCTGTGCGCCCAAGAGAAGGCTGCCAGGGTGACTGGAGGCGCCCACGAGCTGGTGTTGGAGCGGCCTGAGAAGAGGCGCTGGTGTTGGAGCGGCCTGAGAAGAGGAGGCATTCTGCCGAGTCAAATGCCCGGAACAAACGAGCGAGACTACGAGGTCGTCGGCTCAAATCAAGAACCTAGCGTGCAAATTGCTCCGCGAAAGAACTGAGTATTTTTGTGTGTTTGTGCAGTGTTGTGCGTGTTGCCCTTAGGTTTTGCTGCTGTTACTATTCTTTGATATATGTATGATTGTGTGAGTGTAAATAAATTGTTGTTAATATTTCAAATTGGCTTTGTTTATAATGTTTGTGGAGAGACTGAATAACGCGAGAGCATGTACTTCTGAATGAGTTGGATGTTTTGATTTCTGTCTTAACTTTCCGTTTGTGTGTGAATTTCGCATATCTCATCATTACCACCATGCATATCATCATTGACCATCATGAATCATCATCATTACCACCATGCATATCATCATTGACCATCATGAATCATCATCATTACCACCATGCATATCATCATTGACCATCATAAATCATCATCATTACCACCATGCATATCATCATTGACCATCATGAATCATCATCATTACCACCATGCATATCATCATTGACCATCATGAATCATCATCATTACCACCATGCATATCATCATTGACCATCATGTCATCATCATCATTACCACCATGCATATCATCATTGACCATCATAAATCATCATCATTACCACCATGCATATCATCATTGACCATCATAAATCATCATCATTACCACCATGCATATCATCATTGACCATCATGAATCATCATCATTACCACCATGCATATCATCATTGACCATGATGAACATGTCATCAACTCAAGGCCATTTGCATTTTTATTGCAAAAGTAAGCATGCTAAGCAATACAACACATACACAATAAGACAAAACAACGCACAAACCCCAAACAATAACATATCTCATCATTCTATCATTAGTATTATTAGGTGTTTTAGAGTCACAGAGACATCTCTGTGAAATTCGGGTTGCTCCCACCTGGAGCGCGTCGTAGCTAGAGTCGCGCCACCCAATTTTTTCCTTCCACATAACTCACACAGAACAATTATCTCTTTCAAGACAGATGCTCACGCATGCGCACACACACAGACACACACACAGAGACACAGACAGACAGATAGACACACTATACCTTCGTCCAGGTGAATGTTTGGAGTTCTTTTGGTGGTTTTGCGAGCCCCATCAGAGGCATACACTTGATAAGTGCTGAAACAAAAACAACATTTGCCTTAAAACAAAGAAACTATATGGGGAGCTGGACAACAGAGGGTGTTCAGAGAAGAAGCCCCCTTCAATGGAATGCTTCAGCCCCAAACTACTGACACTGCAAGGGGCCAGGCTGCACCCAGGTCATGACTCTGGCCAACCCTATACTGTAGCCACTTCCCCTTAAATAAAAACTCCTCACGCTGCAAACCCTATCACGTCATGACTGGACAAACCCATCAGGTCATGACTGGACAACCCCATCAGGTCATGACTGGACAACCCTATCAGGTCATGACTGGACAACCCCATCAGGTCATGACTGGACAACCCCATCAGGTCATGACTGGACAACCCTATCAGGTCATGACTGGACAACCCTATCAGGTCATGACTGGACAACCCTATCAGGTCATGACTGGACAACCCTATCAGGTCATGACTGGACAACCCTATCAGGTCATGACTGGACAACCCAATCAGGTCATGACTGGACAACCCTATCAGGTCATGACTGGACAACCCAATCAGGTCATGACTGGACAACCCCATCAGGTCATGACTGGACAACCCCATCAGGTCATGACTGGACAACCCCATCAGGTCATGACTGGACAACCCTATCAGGTCATGACTGGACAACCCCATCAGGTCATGACTGGACAACCCTATCAGGTCATGACTGGACAACCCTATCAGGTCATGACTGGACAACCCTATCAGGTCATGACTGGACAACCCTATCAGGTCATGACTGGACAACCCCATCAGGTCATGACTGGACAACCCTATCAGGTCATGACTGGACAACCCTATCAGGTCATGACTGGACAACCCCATCAGGTCATGACTGGACAACCCTATCAGGTCATGACTGGACAACCCCATCAGGTCATGACTGGACAACCCCATCAGGTCATGACTGGACAACCCTATCAGGTCATGACTGGACAACCCTATCAGGTCATGACTGGACAACCCTATCAGGTCATGACTGGACAACCCTATCAGGTCATGACTGGACAACCCTATCAGGTCATGACTGGACAACCCTATCAGGTCATGACTGGACAACCCTATCAGGTCATGACTGGACAACCCTATCAGGTCATGACTGGACAACCCTATCAGGTCATGACTCTGGACAACCCCATCAGGTCATGACTGGACAACCCCATCAGGTCATGACTGGACAACCCTATCAGGTCATGACTGGACAACCCTATCAGGTCATGACTGGACAACCCCATCAGGTCATGACTGGACAACCCCATCAGGTCATGACTGGACAACCCTATCAGGTCATGACTCTGGACAACCCTATCAGGTCATGACTGGACAACCCTATCAGGTCATGACTGGACAACCCTATCAGGTCATGACTGGACAACCCTATCAGGTCATGACTGGACAACCCTATCAGGTCATGACTGGACAACCCTATCAGGTCATGACTGGACAACCCTATCAGGTCATGACTGGACAACCCTATCAGGTCATGACTGGACAACCCTATCAGGTCATGACTGGACAACCCTATCAGGTCATGACTGGACAACCCTATCAGGTCATGACTGGACAACCCCATCAGGTCATGACTGGACAACCCCATCAGGTCATGACTGGACAACCCTATCAGGTCATGACTGGACAACCCTATCAGGTCATGACTGGACAACCCTATCAGGTCATGACTGGACAACCCTATCAGGTCATGACTGGACAACCCTATCAGGTCATGACTCTGGACAACCCTATCAGGTCATGACTGGACAACCCCATCAGGTCATGACTGGACAACCCTATCAGGTCATGACTGGACAACCCTATCAGGTCATGACTGGACAACCCTATCAGGTCATGACTGGACAACCCCATCAGGTCATGACTGGACAACCCTATCAGGTCATGACTGGACAACCCTATCAGGTCATGACTCTGGACAACCCTATCAGGTCATGACTGGACAACCCTATCAGGTCATGACTGGACAACCCCATCAGGTCATGACTGGACAACCCTATCAGGTCATGACTGGACAACCCTATCAGGTCATGACTGGACAACCCTATCAGGTCATGACTGGACAACCCTATCAGGTCATGACTGGACAACCCTATCAGGTCATGACTGGACAACCCTATCAGGTCATGACTGGACAACCCTATCAGGTCATGACTGGACAACCCTATCAGGTCATGACTGGACAACCCTATCAGGTCATGACTGGACAACCCTATCAGGTCATGACTGGACAACCCTATCAGGTCATGACTGGACAACCCTATCAGGTCATGACTGGACAACCCTATCAGGTCATGACTGGACAACCCTATCAGGTCATGACTGGACAACCCTATCAGGTCATGACTGGACAACCCTATCAGGTCATGACTGGACAACCCTATCAGGTCATGACTGGACAACCCTATCAGGTCATGACTGGACAACCCTATCAGGTCATGACTGGACAACCCTATCAGGTCATGACTGGACAACCCTATCAGGTCATGACTGGACAACCCTATCAGGTCATGACTGGACAACCCTATCAGGTCATGACTGGACAACCCTATCAGGTCATGACTGGACAACCCTATCAGGTCATGACTCTGGACAACCCCATCAGGTCATGACTCTGGACAACCCTATCAGGTCATGACTGGACAACCCTATCAGGTCATGACTCTGGACAACCCTATCAGGTCATGACTGGACAACCCCATCAGGTCATGACTGGACAACCCTATCAGGTCATGACTGGACAACCCTATCAGGTCATGACTGGACAACCCTATCAGGTCATGACTGGACAACCCTATCAGGTCATGACTGGACAACCCCATCAGGTCATGACTCTGGACAACCCTATCAGGTCATGACTCTGGACAACCCTATCAGGTCATGACTGGACAACCCCATCAGGTCATGACTCTGGACAACCCTATCAGGTCATGACTGGACAACCCTATCAGGTCATGACTCTGGACAACCCCATCAGGTCATGACTGGACAACCCTATCAGGTCATGACTGGACAACCCTATCAGGTCATGACTGGACAACCCCATCAGGTCATGACTGGACAACCCTATCAGGTCATGACTGGACAACCCCATCAGGTCATGACTCTGGACAACCCTATCAGGTCACAACTGGACAACCCTATCAGGTCATGACTGGACAACCCTATCAGGTCATGACTGGACAACCCTATCAGGTCATGACTCTGGACAACCCCATCAGGTCATGACTATAAAATGTTATCTCACTAAATTTCACCACATCAGGAAAGGTAAGAAAATAACCAAAGAAAGAAATATCAGTTCAACTGTTTACAGAGAAACTCTTCACCTGGCAAAAGTGTCCACAGACTGTACTATAAAGAAACATTCAACTGTTTACAGAGAAACTCTTCACCTGGCAAAAGTGTCCACAGACTGTACTATAAAGAAACATCATTCCACAGTTTACAGAGACACTCTTCACCTGGCAAAAGTGTCCACAGACTGTACTATAAAGAAACATCATTCCACAGTTTACAGACAAACTCTTCACCTGGCAAAAGTGTCCACAGACTGTACTATAAAGAAACATCATTCCACAGTTTACAGACAAACTCTTCACCTGGCAAAAGTGTCCACAGACTGTACTATAAAGAAACATTCCACAGTTTATAGAGAAACTCTTCACCTGGCAAAAGTGTCCACAGACTGTACTATAAAGAAACATTCCACAGTTTACAGAGAAACTCTTCACCTGGCAAAAGTGTCCACAGACTGTACTATATGGAATTCCCTCCCACAACATGTCCGCTCATCTGACTCTATCTCTGCCTTTCACTCTGCCCTTAAAACTCACTTGTTTCAGACATATTATGATTGATTAGTGTTTGTGTGTGAGGTGGGGGGGGGCGTTTCATTGCATAAATCTTGTAAAAAAAAAGTATTTACATTTAATAATGCATATGTTGTATGTAGAATGTCTATGTCTTGTAAACTTTAAATGCTTGTAAATGAGGTAGAAGGGTATTTTTGTTCTTGCAAAATTTGTCTATTAATTATAATTAGTCATGTAATTGGTATGTTGATGGCAGTATGATTTTATTTGATGTTGCAGCATTGTATTCAAACTTGATTGAGAATGTGAATGTGGTCTATGTTTCTTCTTAGAATTTCCATATTGTAACTATTTTACTCTTGTATGTGTGTGCATGTGTGCGTGCGTGCGTTCATGTGTGTGTGTGTTTGTGCATGCATACAGGCGTGCATGTGTATGTATGTGTGCGCACACGTACGCGTGCGTGTGTGTGTGTTTGTGAGGAAGTAAGAGAACGTTGTGTGCAATCATCATGTTTATTTTACTTTCTAATGATTCATTATTTGTTTGCCTTTAATGTTCTTGTTATCAATGTAAAGCGCACTGAGCTCATGTGAGAAAGAGAGCTATATAAATTCCCATTATTATTATAAAGAAACATCATTCCACAGTTTACAGAGACACTCTTCACCTGGCAAAAGTGTCCACAGACTGTACTATAAAGAAACATCATTCCACAGTTTACAGAGAAACTCTTCACCTGGCAAAAGTGTCCACAGACTGTACTATAAAGAAACATCATTCCACAGTTTACAGACAAACTCTTCACCTGGCAAAAGTGTCCACAGACTGTACTATAAAGAAACATTCCACAGTTTACAGAGAAACTCTTCACCTGGCAAAAGTGTCCACAGACTGTACTATAAAGAAACATTCCACAGTTTACAGAGAAACTCTTCACCTGGCAAAAGTGTCCACAGACTGTACTATAAAGAAACATCATTCCACAGTTTACAGAGAAACTCTTCACCTGGCAAAAGTGTCCACAGACTGTACTATAAAGAAACATCATTCCACAGTTTACAGACAAACTCTTCACCTGGCAAAAGTGTCCACAGACTCGGAATCGCTGGGAGGGTAGATCACCTCGGTGGCTTCTGACCAGGAGTCAAGGTCGTCTGTGTCATCAAGGTCAAGGCTGTGGGCCTCGTTGCCTAGGGAGATGCGGCTGCCCCAGCGACGGGGGTCACCGCTCCCCCCGGCTGACCTTCGACCTATGGGGTCACTCTGTCGCATCTTGCGCCGATCATCATGCTGGAAAAAACCACAGTAGTATTTCAATCAATCAATCAATAATTTATTCTTTAACCCTTTCACCGCCAAAGTCACATTTCAGCACCACAGTGATTTAACACCCATGTCACTAAAAGGCATCAAATTGGGGTCTATTATCCAAAGACCCTATTGTCTCAGTTTTGGAAAGTAAGGATAGACCTTATTTTATATTATATGTCACAGAAGAATCCCCAATACTGCAGATGGATTTTATTCTCTACCCAGGTAAATTTAATGGACATTTTGGGCTGAAATATGTCTGGCGGTGAAAGGGTTAAAACATAAAGAAATTCTGTGTCTGGCATGCACATAAAACACATATATAAACATAGAAATACGTCATAAAGAAATTCTGTGTCTGGCATGCACATAAAACACATATATAAACATAGAAATACGTCATAAAGAAATTCTGTGTCTGGCATGCACATAAAACACATATATAAACATAGAAATACGTCATAAAGAAATTCTGTGTCTGGCATGCACATAAAACACATATATAAACATAGAAATACGTCATAAAGAAATTCTGTGTCTGGCATGCACATAAAACACATATATAAACATAGAAATATGTCATTGTGATGTACAATTTTTCTCTCAGCCAATTGCTTCCTCAAACGTGTTCGCCATGATCAGAATGTCGAAGCCATTTCAGCTTGCGGGAAACGATCAACAAAATATACTGGGCCTATTCTTTCACTACTATACCATGCTTGAAGCAGACGACAAAAACTATCATGAACCACAGAGTAATTTCCCTTTGTTTCTCGCTACCCATGCTGCTCGCACGTGCACTGCTGCCAAGCCTAGCCCCATAGAAGTAGTTTTACAGTACCTCCATGCCTAGCCCATGCGTTTTTTGGAAGCGAAAAAATGGTGCTGCTTCGTTGGATTGCGAAAACTTCGACGCAAAGTTCTTCCAAAGACTCTGAAGTTTTAAGTGAGGTGACAAAACCCCTCAAACCAGGCTTTTATTATGGCTTATATTTTGACCCTCAAAAATGTTCAAATGACCCTTAAAATTTGGGGGCAAAGGGCCATGATGACCCTTAAAAATTTGGAAGCATGGGGAACACTGCATTCACCCTAGCTCTCTCTCTCTCTGAAGTCTCTCTCTCCCTTTCTCCCTCCCCTCTCTCTCACTTCCCCTGACACACACACACACACACACTACTACAACTAAATTACATAATAATATCACATGAGCAAATCACAACAGCAGAAGACAATATAATATAACAAGAAATATATCACATAACTCATAAGAAAAATCTTTCCTTTTAAACACACACACACACACACACACATACAAGCCATGTACATGTACTCACACACACATCCGACCACCCACCCACCCACACCCACTGCTGCCATTTTTCTATTTTTGTAATTGTTTGTCATAGGGACGAACAATGGAATCTAGAGATAGTTTTCATTTGTCTTTTAGCTTTAGTCCTGTAGCTTCCCTGTGGGGATACTGGGGGTGTGGGGCTTTAGTCCTGTAGCTTCCCTGTGGGGATACTGGGGGTGTGGGGCTTTAGTCCTGTAGCTTCCCTGTGGGGATACTGGGTTGTGGGGCTTTAGTCCTGTAGCTTCCCTGTGGGGATACTGGGGGTGTGGGGCTTTAGTCCTGTAGCTTCCCTGTGGGGATACTGGGGGTGTGGGGCTTTAGTCCTGTAGCTTCCCTGTGGGGATACTGGGGGTGTGGGGCTTTAGTCCTGTAGCTTCCCTGTGGGGATACTGGGGGTGTGGGGCTTTAGTCCTGTAGCTTCCCTGTGGGGATACTGGGGGTGTGGGGCTTTAGTCCTGCAGCTTCCCTGTGGGGATACTGGGGGTGTGGGGCTTTAGTCCTGTAGCTTCCCTGTGGGGATACTGGGGGTGTGGGGCTTTAGTCCTGTAGCTTCCCTGTGGGGATACTGGGGGTGTGGGGCTTTAGTCCTGTAGCTTCCCTGTGGGGAGGGCTTTAGTCCTGTAGCTTCCCTGTGGGGATACTGGGGGTGTGGGGCTTTAGTCCTGTAGCTTCCCTGTGGGGATACTGGGGGTGTGGGGCTTTAGTCCTGCAGCTTCCCTGTGGGGATACTGGGGGTGTGGGGCTTTAGTCCTGCAGCTTCCCTGTGGGGATACTGGGGGTGTGGGGCTTTAGTCCTGTAGCTTCCCTGTGGGGATACTGGGGGTGTGGGGCTTTAGTCCTGTAGCTTCCCTGTGGGGATACTGGGGGTGTGGGGCTTTAGTCCTGTAGCTTCCCTGTGGGGATACTGGGGGTGTGGGGCTTTAGTCCTGTAGCTTCCCTGTGGGGATACTGGGGGTGTGGGGCTTTAGTCCTGTAGCTTCCCTGTGGGGATACTGGGGGTGTGGGGCTTTAGTCCTGTAGCTTCCCTGTGGGGATACTGGGGGTGTGGGGCTTTAGTCCTGTAGCTTCCCTGTGGGGATACTGGGGGTGTGGGGCTTTAGTCCTGTAGCTTCCCTGTGGGGATACTGGGGGTGTGGGGCTTTAGTCCTGTAGCTTCCCTGTGGGGATACTGGGGGTGTGGGGCTTTAGTCCTGTAGCTTCCCTGTGGGGATACTGGGGGTGTGGGGCTTTAGTCCTGCAGCTTCCCTGTGGGGATACTGGGGGTGTGGGGCTTTAGTCCTGTAGCTTCCCTGTGGGGATACTGGGGGTGTGGGGCTTTAGTCCTGTAGCTTCCCTGTGGGGATACTGGGGGTGTGGGGCTTTAGTCCTGCAGCTTCCCTGTGGGGATACTGGGGGTGTGGGGCTTTAGTCCTGTAGCTTCCCTGTGGGGATACTGGGGGTGTGGGGCTTTAGTCCTGTAGCTTCCCTGTGGGGATACTGGGGGTGTGGGGCTTTAGTCCTGTAGCTTCCCTGTGGGGATACTGGGGGTGTGGGGCTTTAGTCCTGCAGCTTCCCTGTGGGGATACTGGGGGTGTGGGGCTTTAGTCCTGTAGCTTCCCTGTGGGGATACTGGGGGTGTGGGGGTGTCCTTTGTTAATATAGTTCCCCTACCTTCTGGAAGTTTTGTGCTTGTAACTTCCTCTAATCTGCAAATCTCTTTGACTCTGCCTTTTCCCTTTGCTTTCTGTCACCTACTATCTTTCTGACTTATTGGCCCATTCTCCTGCCTTTCTTTTTAAAAAAATCTTCCAAATCATGTTTCTTCGTTGAGCTCCTCAAAATCGGAATGTGTCGGCTGTACGCAGCGGGGAGACCAGTGAAAACTGAAAACCAGACAAATACGTACCTTACCCATTATGGCCATATGGCCTGGGAATGCAGAAGAAGAAGAAGTGCTGCAGCCTAAGGGGTCAAAGGGGTGAGTTGGTCTTCAGGACCCTTTCTTTATGAGTAATAGTGACAAGAAATTCAGGGGTGTATAACTGTGCAGAGATTTACATTGTCAAATGAAGGAAAGGCATAAAGACTTAGAAATGAATTGGTACATGTATTGTTTAAAAACTTTCTTCAACCCTTTAGATTGTTTCACTTCCCCTGTTAATGTGCACATGCATGCACACACAATCTAATGCACATGTATGTGTGTATGAAGGACATTTTAATGAACACTCTCTCTCTCTCTTTTGTATGCTTTATTACTTTTGTCTTGAATATTCAAAATTTTGTGCATATTTTGTTTAAGGGCAAGATGCAAAAACAACCTTTGTGAGCTTACTCTTTTTCCCTCAACAAAAAAAGTTTTGCTCGTTCATTTGTTCGTTCGTTCATTCTCTCTCTCTCTCCCTCCCCCCCTTTCTCTCTCAGTCAATCACTCAGCCTTTTCTACACACACAGACACACACACACCATTAGCTAGCTATCATAATCAGCGGTCATTTTTCAAAAATCATGTCAGCCCAACTCTTCAGAAGTGGGATCCATTTAAGCCTAACACTCTAGGCATGTGTGCATGGTGAGGTTATTCTGCACAGTCAAGTTATTGGGCAGATATTGGTCCCTAGTAACCAGCCGTTCATTCTGAAAGAAGCCTTTTATCCTCAGAAAGACCCCTTGAAGACAAAAGAGCTCTGGTTTTATTAGCTTGACGCTGAGGTTAATACACACGGGCTATTGAGCATGCAATGGTCATTTCTTGCATAAAAGGAACGGTATGTTAAAAAGAAGCGGCGTGTTAGTCATTTCCTTATTTTCCTACTCTCCGCTACATGCTACCAGTCTGGAAATGTACAATAAACGAAAATATCTGCCAGGGTCTTTTCTTCTGTTAGGGGCCAGATAGCAGGATGTATGGAGTGTGATGGATTGTTAGACTGTCCAAGGCGGAACATGGACGAATGGGTGGGTCTATTATTGAACATTGCATCCCACCATCAGCACCATCAAAGAAGGGACATCTACAAAATGTCATTCCTCAAAGTTTGGGCTGGTTTTCTCTGCTTATTTGAGAAAAAAAAGAAAAAACTGAAACAGATTGCAACTCACTGGAACATACAACAACCAAACAAACACACAACAAGTATGAAGTCATGATGCATTGACATGAGACACA
The DNA here is from genome assembly GCA_017654935.2 of Phymorhynchus buccinoides. Lineage (NCBI taxonomy): Eukaryota > Metazoa > Mollusca > Gastropoda > Neogastropoda > Raphitomidae > Phymorhynchus > Phymorhynchus buccinoides. The sequence goes on along the minus strand of CM065684.1, from coordinate 67,155,283 downwards.
ACAAAACAGCTGGATATTTCTGACGATTGGCCTTTGTCAACATAGACACACAACAAAACTGGATATTTCTGACGATTGGCCTTTGTCAACATAAACACACAACAAAACAGCTGGATATTTCTGACGATTGGCCTTTGTCAACATAGACACACAACAAAACTGGATATTTCTGATGATTGGCCTTTGTCAACATAAACACACAACAAAACAGCTGGATATTTCTGACGATTGGCCTTTGTCAACATAGACACACAACAAAACAGCCGGATATTTCTGACGATTGGCCTTTGTCAACATAAACACACAACAAAACAGCTGGATATTTCTGACGATTGGCCTTTGTCAACATAGACACACAACAAAACATCTGGATATTTCTGACGATTGGCCTTTGTCAACATAGACACACAACAAAACAGCCGGATATTTCTGACGATTGGCCTTTGTCAACATAGACACACAACAAAACATCCGGATATTTCTGACGATTGGCCTTTGTCAACATAGACACACAACAAAACAGCTGGATATTCTGACGATTGGCCTTTGTCAACATAGACACACAACAAAACAGTCAGATATTTCTGACGATTGGCCTTTGTCAACATAAACACACAACAAAACTGGATATTTCTGACGATTGGCCTTTGTCAACATAGACACACAACAAAACAGCCGGATATTTCTGACGATTGGCCTTTGTCAACATAGACACACAACAAAACAGCTGGATATTTCTGACGATTGGCCTTTGTCAACATAGACACACAACAAAACAGTCGGATATTTCTGACGATTGGCCTTTGTCAACATAGACACACAACAAAACAGCCGGATATTTCTGACGATTGGCCTTTGTCAACATAGACACACAACAAAACAGCTGGATATTTCTGACGATTGGCCTTTGTCAACATAGACACACAACAAAACTGGATATTTCTGATGATTGGCCTTTGTCAACATAGACACACAACAAAACAGCTGGATATTTCTGACGATTGGCCTTTGTCAACATAGACACACAACAAAACAGCTGGATATTTCTGACGATTGGCCTTTGTCAACATAGACACACAACAAAACAGCCGGATATTTCTGACGATTGGCCTTTGTCAACATAGACACACAACAAAACAGCTGGATATTTCTGACGATTGGCCTTTGTCAACATAGACACACAACAAAACAGCTGGATATTTCTGACGATTGGCCTTTGTCAACATAGACACACAACAAAACAGTCGGATATTTCTGACGATTGGCCTTTGTCAACATAAACACACAACAAAACTGGATATTTCTGACGATTGGCCTTTGTCAACATAAACACACAACAAAACAGCTGGATATTTCTGACGATTGGCCTTTGTCAACATAGAGACACAATAAAACTGGAAATTCTGACGATTGGCCTTTGTCAACATAAACACACAACAAAACAGCTGGATATCTCTGATGATTGGCCTTTGTCAACATAGAGACACAACAAAACTGGATATTCTGACGATTGGCCTTTGTCAACATAGAGACACAACAAAACAGCTGGATATTTCTGACGATTGGCCTTTGTCAACATAAACACACAACAAAACAGCCGACAGCAAGGAATGCCAAAGAACAAAACAATACTTCCCCTCTACAATCCAACTTGCTTCTGTTGTTTCACAGATTTCTATTGTAAACTGAATAATCCGTAAAGACCTACCTCCACTTGTCTATGAACACGAGTCATTAAATAAGTGATATGCAAGAAAGTCACAGAACAATGTCTGTATTGTTAGATGTTTTGTCCTGCCGGTGTTAAGCTGACGTTAGAGTGGGCAGTGGTCATTTACATAGGTATTGCTGTACGGGAAAACCATGATTTGGGGTCTGTACGGACGTATAACAGTTTCAATATGGGTAAAACCGATTTATATGAGCAGATCAGAAATCAGAGACAAACCGTGAAGTGATAGAATTTTGTGATAGCAGATGACAAAATGCGGACGCCAAGCAGCCGAACAGGAAAACGAAAGCAGTAGGCTAGATGACCGGTCATGCGCAGAGAGCGATTTGTTCAATTTGTTCTGGTAATCTGCGCATGCGTGGTTTCTTCAGAACTTCCGTGTGAGCGTAGTTTGAATCGAAAATGGCGGACGCTAATTCTTCCAGTTCTACGAACCCCCCTGTGGCCAAAAAGGCACGAGTTGGGAGTGGGAGACACTTGAAAGAATGGGAAAACCTGTCCTTTGAGAAAGGAAGGTACGCTCCCCTGCCCATTTTTCAATATATATAACAAAACTGCATGAAAACGATGTCTGAATATAATGTATTCACAGCAACTTTTTTATGGTTTTGCGTGTTCTGAAACTTATACGGTTTTCAGGCTTGAAATAAGGGGGAAATTATTTTTCAATATGGGAAGTTTTGAAAAAAGGAAAATTGGGTTGACACCTATGAATTTATCACAAGATACTGAACGTTTGACAGAATGTTCAGATACTGAACGTTTGACAGAATGTTCAGATACTGAATGGTTGACAGAATGTTCAGATACTGAACGGTTGACAGAATGTTCAGATACTGAATGGTTGACAGAATGTTCAGATACTGAATGGTTGACAGAATGTTCAGATACTGAACGGTTGACAGAATGTTCAGATACTGAATGGTTGACAGAATGTTCACATGCTGAACGGTTGACAGAATGTTCAGATACTGAACGGTTGACAGAATGTTCACATGCTGAATGGTTGACAGAATGTTCATATACTGAACGGTTGACAGAATGTTCAGATACTGAATGGTTGACAGAATGTTCACATGCTGAATGGTTGACAGAATGTTCATATACTGAACGGTTGACAGAATGTTCACATGCTGAAAGGTTGACAGAATGTTCATATACTGAACGGTTGACAGAATGTTCACATGCTGAAAAGTTGACAGAATGTTCATATACTGAACGGTTGACAGAATGTTCACATGCTGAAAGGTTGACAGAATGTTCACATGCTGAACGGTTGACAGAATGTTCAGATACTGAACGGTTGACAGAATGTTCAGATACTGAACGGTTGACATAATGTTCAGATACAGCAAGAGCCATTGGTTTTAAAGAACCAAAGACACAATATCTCTACAGTGAGCAGTGGAACACATATAGTGATTATGACACTCCCACACAATATCTTTACAGTGAGCAGTGGAACACATATAGTGATTATGACACTCCCACACAATATCTCTACAGTGAGCAGTGGAACACATATAGTGATTATGACACTCCCACACAATATCTTTACAGTGAGCAGTGGAACACATATAGTGATTATGACACACCCACACAATATCTCTACAGTGAGCAGTGGAACACATATAGTGATTATGACACTCCCACACAATATCTCTACAGTGAGCAGTGGAACACATATAGTGATTATGACACTCCCACACAATATCTCTACAGTGAGCAGTGGAACACATATAGTGATTATGACACTCCCACACAATATCTCTACAGTGAGCAGTGGAACACATATAGTGATTATGACACTCCCACACAATATCTCTACAGTGAGCAGTGGAACACATATAGTGATTATGACACTCCCACACAATATCTCTACAGTGAGCAGTGGAACACATATAGTGATTATGACACTCCCACACAATATCTCTACAGTGAGCAGTGGAACACATATAGTGATTATGACACTCCCACACAATATCTCTACAGTGAGCAGTGGAACACATATAGTGATTATGACACTCCCACACAATATCTCTACAGTGAGCAGTGGAACACATATAGTGATTATGACACTCCCACACAATATCTCTACAGTGAGCAGTGGAACACATATAGTGATTATGACACACCCACACAATATCTCTACAGTGAGCAGTGGAACACATATAGTGATTATGACACTCCCACACAATATCTCTACAGTGAGCAGTGGAACACATATAGTGATTATGACACTCCCACACAATATCTCTACAGTGAGCAGTGGAACACATATAGTGATTATGACACTCCCACACAATATCTCTACAGTGAGCAGTGGAACACATATAGTGATTATTACACTCCCACACAATATCTCTACAGTGAGCAGTGGAACACATATAGTGATTATGACACTCCCACACAATATCTCTACAGTGAGCAGTGGAACACATATAGTGATTATGACACTCCCACACAATATCTCTACAGTGAGCAGTGGAACACATATAGTGATTATGACACTCCCACACAATATCTCTACAGTGAGCAGTGGAACACATATAGTGATTATGACACTCCCACACAATATCTCTACAGTGAGCAGTGGAACACATATAGTGATTATGACACTCCCACACAATATCTCTACAGTGAGCAGTGGAACACATATAGTGATTATGACACTCCCACACAATATCTCTACAGTGAGCAGTGGAACACATATAGTGATTATGACACTCCCACACAATATCTCTACAGTGAGCAGTGGAACACATATAGTGATTATGACACTCCCACACAATATCTCTACAGTGAGCAGTGGAACACATATAGTGATTATTACACACCCACACAATATCTTTACAGTGAGCAGTGGAAAACATATAGTGATTATTTACACTCCCACACAATATCTCTACAGTGAGCAGTGGAACACATATAGTGATTATGACACTCCCACACAATATCTCTACAGTGAGCAGTGGAACACATATAGTGATTATTACACTCCCACACAATATCTCTACAGTGAGCAGTGGAACACATATAGTGATTATTACACTCCACATGTCACATGCTCTCTCTCCTCCTACCAGTGTATCATCAGTGATTATTACACTCCACATGTCACATGCTCTCTCTCCTCCTACCAGTGTATCATCAGTGATTATTACACTCCACATGTCACATGCTCTCTTTCCTCCTACCAGTGTATCATCAGTGATTATTACACTCCACATGTGACATGTTCTCTCTCCTCCTACCAGTGTATCATCAGTGATTATTACACTCCACATGTGACATGTTCTCTTTCCTCCTACCAGTGTATCATCAGTGATTATTACACTCCACATGTGACATGTTCTCTTTCCTCCTACCAGTGTATCATCAGTGATTATTACACTCCACATGTGACATGTTCTCTCTCCTCCTACCAGTGTATCATCAGTGATTATTACACTCCACATGTGACATGTTCTCTCTCCTCCTACCAGTGTATCATCAGTGATTATTACACTCCACATGTGACATGTTCTCTCTCCTCCTACCAGTGTATCATCAGTGATTATTACACTCCACATGTGACATGTTCTCTCTCCTCCTACCAGTGTATCATCAGTGATTATTACACTCCACATGTGACATGTTCTCTCTCCTCCTACCAGTGTATCATCAGTGATTATTACACTCCACATGTGACATGTTCTCTTTCCTCCTACCAGTGTATCATCAGTGATTATTACACTCCACATGTGACATGTTCTCTCTCCTCCTACCAGTGTATCATCAGTGATTATTACACTCCACATGTGACATGTTCTCTCTCCTCCTACCAGTGTATCATCAGTGATTATTACACTCCACATGTGACATGTTCTCTCTCCTCCTACCAGTGTATCATCAGTGATTATTACACTCCACATGTGACATGTTCTCTCTCCTCCTACCAGTGTATCATCAGTGATTATTACACTCCACATGTGACATGTTCTCTCTCCTCCTACCAGTGTATCATCAGTGATTATTACACTCCACATGTGACATGTTCTCTCTCCTCCTACCAGTGTATCATCAGTGATTATTACACTCCACATGTGACATGTTCTCTCTCCTCCTACCAGTGTATCATCAGTGATTATTACACTCCACATGTGACATGCTCTCTTTCCTCCTACCAGTGTATCATCAGTGATTATTACACTCCACATGTGACATGTTCTCTCTCCTCCTACCAGTGTATCATCAGTGATTATTACACTCCACATGTGACATGTTCTCTCTCCTCCTACCAGTGTATCATCAGTGATTATTACACTCCACATGTGACATGCTCTCTTTCCTCCTACCAGTGTATCATCAGTGATTATTACACTCCACATGTGACATGTTCTCTCTCCTCCTACCAGTGTATCATCAGTGATTATTACACTCCACATGTGACATGTTCTCTCTCCTCCTACCAGTGTATCATCAGTGATTATTACACTCCACATGTGACATGTTCTCTCTCCTCCTACCAGTGTATCATCAGTGATTATTACACTCCACATGTGACATGCTCTCTTTCCTCCTACCAGTGTATCATCAGTACATGCTGAACTTTACCACAAAATAATAACAGTTACAGAGAGTGGATGTAAGGGGCATAATTTGTACAGACAAAATAATAACAGTTACAGAGAGTGGATGTAAGGGGCATAATTTGATGTTAGTCCTACATTAGCATGCCAGCAATAAAAAGCCAAGTTTATGACAAGATAATGAAGGTTATGGCAAGATAATGACGGCAACTAATGTCCCCACACAGTGTACTGATCTTTATCCCACTCCCATCAGCATGTGGGCAATAAACTCAGAAATTTATGACCAACTAACAAGAAACTGAGGACGGTTACTAGCTGGGAAGCACTGAGAGGCTTCCATGTTGAACACTATAGCACTTCCATGTTGAACACTATAGCACTTCCATGTTGAACACTATAGCACTTCCATGTTGAACACTATAGCACTTCCATGTTGAACACTATAGCACTTCCATGTTGAACACTATAGCACTTCCATGTTGAACACTATAGCAGACTCTGGGGAGTTGCAAAATAGGGGCATGGAGTTCAAAGGGAGAGAGATAAAGGATGGACTAGGAGTGACCAGAAACCTGACTGTCCAGCCATAGCTGACCAGGACATGCTGCAGTGGACATTAGTTGGATGGACTGGACATCCATCAGATAGCATAATGATTTAGGTCTTCTGCCTTCCTTTTCTGTTTGTTCAAATTGAATGCTGGACTTTGAGTGGCTTTTCTAAAGCGCTAGTAGCCAGACGCTGAGCTGTACAATGTGAGCATTCCTTATCCAGTGCTCTCCTTACTCCAGACTGTGGGACATAACACACTTTGGAGCAAAGCTAAAAATCATTTGAGAGGTCATAAAAATGGAATTTGTTATCACAATCTACTGTAGTGTTATTCCGTTCAGAAAGAAAATCTATTATGAAAGAAACGAATCTCTGGATCTTTGTGTTTCATTTTTAGCTAAACCAGGATGTCATAAGAAATTATGAATTATACTTCACACCTAGAAGTTTTCATCTTCATCTGCAAAAACAGGTGTTACTTAAAATAAATATATACAATAATCCACATATTTATGAAACCAGGATTTTAACAAAAAAGATACAGACCACCCCCACAAATTGTACATGATGATAGAAGATGACTTACATCAGATGAACTTCACATTGTACATGGTCATAGAAGATGACTTACATCAGATGAACTTCACATTGTACATGGTGATAGAAGATGACTTACATCAGATGAACTTCACATTGTACATGGTGATAGAAGATGACTTACATCAGATGAACTTCACATTGTACATGGTCATAGAAGATGACTTACATCAGATGAACTGTACATGGTGATAGAAGATGACTTACATCAGATGAACTTCACATTGTACATGATGATAGAAGATGACTTACATCAGATGAACTTCACATTGTACATGGTGATAGAAGATGACTTACATCAGATGAACTTCACATTGTACATGGTGATAGAAGATGACTTACATCAGATAAACTTCACATTGTACATGGTGATAGAAGATGACTTCACATCAGATAGAAGATGACTTCAGATGAACTTCACATTGTACATGGTGATAGAAGATGACTTACATCAGATGAACTTCACATTGTACATGGTGATAGAAGATGACTTACATCAGATGAACTTCACATTGTACATGGTGATAGAAGATGACTTACATCAGATGAACTTCACATTGTACATGGTGATAGAAGATGACTTACATCAGATGAACTTCACATTGTACATGGTGATAGAAGATGACTTACATCAGATGAACTTCACATTGTACATGGTGATAGAAGATGACTTACATCAGATGAACTTCACATTGTACATGATGATAGAAGATGACTTACATCAGATGAACTTCACATTGTACATGGTGATAGAAGATGACTTACATCAGATGAACTTCACATTGTACATGGTGATAGAAGATGACTTACATCAGATGAACTTCACATTGTACATGGTGATAGAAGATGACTTACATCAGATAAACTTCACATTGTACATGGTGATAGAAGATGACTTACATCAGATGAACTTCACATTGTACATGATGATAGAAGATGACTTACATCAGATGAACTTCACATTGTACATGGTGATAGAAGATGACTTACATCAGATGAACTTCACATTGTACATGATGATAGAAGATGACTTACATCAGATGAACTTCACATTGTACATGATGATAGAAGATGACTTACATCAGATGAACTTCACATTGTACATGGTGATAGAAGATGACTTACATCAGATGAACTTCACATTGTACATGGAGAGAGGTGATAGAAGATGACTTACATCAGATGAACTTCTGTCGCTCTCAGCCGATGTGGCAGGCAGTTTGTTGCGGAGGGGAGACACAGAGAGAGGTGGGAGGGGGAGGGGAGACATGTAGGCTGGGAAGAAGTCCTCTTCGTCATCGATGTTGGTCTCATCATCGTCATCGATTATTGGAATGTTCTGAAACGGAACAGCCAGGTTTTGGGTGTGTCAGTGTGTGTGTGTTTGGTTTGCTTTACTTTTTGTTTTTCATGACAAATGCACACAAAAGATTATGTTCTTGACAGACAGAGAGAAAGAGAAAGAGAGAAAGATTAATGTGCAGGCCACTGACCCATGAGAGAGGTGGGAGGCGGAGGGGAGGGGGAGACAGAGAGAGAGGTGGGAGGCGGAGGGGAGACAGAGACACGAGAGAGGTGGGAGGCGGAGGGGAGACAGAGAGACAGAGAGAGAGGTGGGATGGGAGACAGAGGGGAGGGGGAGACAGAGACAGACAGAGAGAGAGGTGGGAGGGGGAGGGGAGACAGACAGAGAGAGAGAGTGGGAGGGGGAGGGGAGAGACAGAGAGAGAGATGAGGAGGAGGGGAGGGGAGACAGAGAGAGAGGTGGGATGGGGAGGGGAGAGAGAGAGAGGGGAGAGAGGTGGGATGGGGAGGGGAGACACAGAGGGGAGGGGAGACAGAGAGAGAGGTGGGAGGGGGAGGGGAGACACAGAGAGAGGTGGGAGGCGGAGGGGAGACAGGAGAGACAGAGAGAGGAGAGAGGTGGGAGGGGAGGGGAGACACAGAGAGAGGTGGGAGGCGGAGGGGAGACAGAGAGAGAGAGAGAGGTGGAGGGGAGGGGAGAGGGAGGGGAGACACAGAGAGAGGTGGGATGGGGAGGGAGACACAGAGAGAGGTGGGATGGGGAGGGGAGACACAGAGAGAGGTGGGAGGGGGAGGGGAGACACAGAGAGAGGTGGGATGGGGAGGGGAGACAGAGAGAGAGGTGGGATGGGGAGGGGAGACAGAGAGAGAGAGGGAGGGGAGAGAGAGAGAGAGGTGGGGGGGGGAGGGGAGACACAGAGAGAGGTGGGATGGGGAGGGGAGACAGAGAGAGAGGTGGGAGGGGGAGGGGAGACACAGAGAGAGGTGGGATGGGGAGGGGAGACACAGAGAGAGGTGGGATGGGGAGGGGAGACACAGAGAGAGGTGGGATGGGGAGGGGAGACAGAGAGAGAGGTGGGATGGGGAGGGGAGACAGAGAGAGAGGTGGGATGGGGAGGGGAGACAGAGAGAGAGGTGGGAGGGGGAGGGGAGACAGAGAGAGAGGTGGGATGGGGAGGGGAGACAGAGAGAGAGGTGGGATGGGGAGGGGAGACAGAGAGAGAGGTGGGATGGGGAGGGGAGACAGAGAGAGAGGTGGGATGGGGAGGGGAGACACAGAGAGAGGTGGGAGGGGGAGGGGAGACACAGAGAGAGGTGGGATGGGGAGGGGAGACAGAGAGAGAGGTGGGATGGGGAGGGGAGACAGAGAGAGAGGTGGGATGGGGAGGGGAGACACAGAGAGAGGTGGGATGGGGAGGGGAGACAGAGAGAGAGGTGGGATGGGGAGGGGAGACACAGAGAGAGGTGGGATGGGGAGGGGAGACAGAGAGAGAGGTGGGATGGGGAGGGGAGACACAGAGAGAGGTGGGATGGGGAGGGGAGACACAGAGAGAGGTGGGATGGGGAGGGGAGACAGAGAGAGAGGTGGGATGGGGAGGGGAGACAGAGAGAGAGGTGGGAGGGGGAGGGGAGACAGAGAGAGAGGTGGGAGGGGGAGGGGAGACAGAGAGAGAGGTGGGAGGGGGAGGGGAGACAGAGAGAGAGGTGGGATGGGGAGGGGAGACAGAGAGAGAGGTGGGAGGGGAGGGGACACAGAGAGAGAGGTGGGATGGGGAGGGGAGACAGAGAGAGAGGTGGGATGGGGAGGGGAGACAGAGAGAGAGGTGGGATGGGGAGGGGAGACACAGAGAGAGGTGGGATGGGGAGGGGAGACACAGAGAGAGGTGGGAGACACAGGGGAGGGGAGACACAGAGAGAGGTGGGATGGGGAGGGGAGACACAGAGAGAGGTGGGATGGGGAGGGGAGACACAGAGAGAGGTGGGATGGGGAGGGGAGACACAGAGAGAGGTGGGAGGGGGAGGGGAGACACAGAGAGAGGTGGGATGGGGAGGGGAGACACAGAGAGAGGTGGGATGGGGAGGGGAGACACAGAGAGAGGTGGGATGGGGAGGGGAGACAGAGAGAGAGGTGGGATGGGGAGGGGAGACAGAGAGAGAGGTGGGAGGGGGAGGGGAGACACAGAGAGAGGTGGGATGGGGAGGGGAGACACAGAGAGAGGTGGGAGGGGGAGGGGAGACAGAGAGAGAGGTGGGAGGGGGAGGGGAGACAGAGAGAGAGGTGGGAGGGGGAGGGGAGACACAGAGAGAGGTGGGAGGGGGAGGGGAGACACAGAGAGAGGTGGGAGGGGGAGGGGAGACACAGAGAGAGGTGGGATGGGGAGGGGAGACACAGAGAGAGGTGGGATGGGGAGGGGAGACAGAGAGAGAGGTGGGATGGGGAGGGGAGACAGAGAGAGAGGTGGGATGGGGAGGGGAGACAGAGAGAGAGGTGGGATGGGGAGGGGAGACAGAGAGAGAGGTGGGAGGGGGAGGGGAGACAGAGAGAGAGGTGGGATGGGGAGGGGAGACACAGAGAGAGGTGGGATGGGGAGGGGAGACAGAGAGAGAGGTGGGATGGGGAGGGGAGACACAGAGAGAGGTGGGAGGGGGAGGGGAGACACAGAGAGAGGTGGGAGGGGGAGGGGAGACACAGAGAGAGGTGGGATGGGGAGGGGAGACAGAGAGAGAGGTGGGAGGGGGAGGGGAGACACAGAGAGAGGTGGGAGGGGGAGGGGAGACACAGAGAGAGGTGGGAGGGGGAGGGGAGACAGAGAGAGAGGTGGGAGGGGGAGGGGAGACAGAGAGAGAGGTGGGAGGGGGAGGGGAGACAGAGAGAGAGGTGGGATGGGGAGGGGAGACACAGAGAGAGGTGGGATGGGGAGGGGAGACAGAGAGAGAGGTGGGAGGGGGAGGGGAGACACAGAGAGAGGTGGGATGGGGAGGGGAGACACAGAGAGAGGTGGGAGGGGGAGGGGAGACAGAGAGAGAGGTGGGAGGGGGAGGGGAGACACAGAGAGAGGTGGGATGGGGAGGGGAGACAGAGAGAGAGGTGGGATGGGGAGGGGAGACACAGAGAGAGGTGGGATGGGGAGGGGAGACAGAGAGAGAGAGGTGGGAGGGGGAGGGGGGAGGGGAGACACAGAGAGAGGTGGGATGGGGAGGGGAGACAGAGAGAGAGGTGGGATGGGGAGGGGAGACACAGAGAGAGGTGGGAGGGGGAGGGGAGACACAGAGAGAGGTGGGAGGGGGAGGGGAGACAGAGAGAGAGGTGGGAGGGGGAGGGGGAGACACAGAGAGAGGTGGGACAGGGGAGACAGAGAGGTGGGATGGGGAGGGGAGACACAGAGAGAGGTGGGATGGGGAGGGGAGACACAGAGAGAGGTGGGATGGGGAGGGGAGACAGAGAGAGAGGTGGGATGGGGAGGGGAGACACAGAGAGAGGTGGGATGGGGAGGGGAGACACAGAGAGAGGTGGGATGGGGAGGGGAGACACAGAGAGAGGTGGGATGGGGAGGGGAGACACAGAGAGAGGTGGGATGGGGAGGGGAGACACAGAGAGAGGTGGGATGGGGAGGGGAGACAGAGAGAGAGGTGGGATGGGGAGGGGAGACAGAGAGAGAGGTGGGAGGGGGAGGGGAGACAGAGAGAGAGGTGGGAGGGGGAGGGGAGACAGAGAGAGAGGTGGGAGGGGGAGGGGAGACACAGAGAGAGGTGGGATGGGGAGGGGAGACACAGAGAGAGGTGGGATGGGGAGGGGAGACAGAGAGAGAGGTGGGAGGGGGAGGGGAGACAGAGAGAGAGAGGTGGGAGGGGGAGGGGAGACAGAGAGAGAGGTGGGAGGGGGAGGGGAGACAGAGAGAGAGGTGGGAGGGGGAGGGGAGACACAGAGAGAGAGGAGGGGAGGGGAGACACAGAGAGAGGTGGGAGGGGGAGGGGAGACAGAGAGAGAGGTGGGAGGGGGAGGGGAGACAGAGAGACACAGAGAGAGGTGGGGAGGGGAGACAGAGGGAGAGGGGAGACACAGAGAGAGGTGGGAGGGGAGGGGAGGGAGAGGGGAGGGGAGACAGAGAGAGGTGGGAGGGGGAGGGGAGACACAGAGAGAGAGGGGGAGGGGAGACACAGAGAGAGGTGGGAGGGGGAGGGGAGACAGAGAGAGGGGAGACAGAGAGAGAGGTGGGAGGCGGAGGGGAGACAGAGAGAGGGAGGGGGGGATGGGGAGACAGAGAGAGAGAGGTGGGAGGGGAGGAGAGAGAGGGATGGGGAGGGGAGACAGAGAAACAGAGACAGAGAGAGAGGAAGACAGGAAAGGGCATGCAGAACACACACACACACTTTACACAGGGGTTGTGTGAGAGATTGAAATTGAAATTATGAAGAGGTAAGGAACTTTTTGAACAGATGAGTTTTGAGGCCAGACTTGAGTGCAGAGTGAGACAGAGCGGACCGGAGGTGGAAAGGGAGAGAGTTCCAGATGATGGGTGCTTGATAGCTGAAAGAGCGGTGACCAAAAGACTCGAGTTTCATGCGGGGGACTTTGAGGAGTTTCTCGGTGCTAGAACGGAGAGTGCGTGGTGGTTGATAGGTGATGAGATGGTTGGACAAGTATGTTGGCAAAGTGTTCTGAAAATGGCGGAAAGCGAGGGTTACTAGTTTGTACTCAATGCGAACTTGAATGGGCAGCCAGTGTAGCTTGGTAAGAAACATGGAAACATGATAAATGTTTGTGTGATAGAAAAGCTTTGACACAAAAGAAGGAAATACAACAACAACAAAAGCAGAACTATTGTCCACATTTTCACTCCTGGGACTTTTTTAAGAACAGAACATCAGACACATTCATCATCAACAATGACAACAATGACAACAAAATTGCAACGTTAAATTCCACATTCTTATTGGTCACTGTCTTTTATCCATGTTCAGTTCAGACATTCAAAAGTAATTTACATAAATAAACAGCTAGGCCTTGATCTGACTGACGGAATAAGGTCTCTGAAATAACGACCGATTATGTGAAAAAGACTTCACACGCAGTGGTCACACTATAAAAGATCATTATATGAAAAAGACTTCACACGCAGTGGTCACACTGTAAAAGATCATTATGTGAAAAAGACTTCACACGCAGTGGTCACACTGTAAAAGATCATTATGTGAAAAAGACTTCACACGCAGTGGTCACACTGTAAAAGATCATTATGTGAAAGACTTCACACGCAGTGGTCACACTGTAAAAGATCATTATATGAAAAAGACTTCACACGCAGTGGTCACACTGTAAAAGATCATTATGTGAAAAAGACTTCACACGCAGTGGTCACACTGTAAAAGATCATTATGTGAAAGACTTCACACGCAGTGGTCACACTGTAAAAGATCATTATGTGAAAAAGACTTCACACGCAGTGGTCACACTGTAAAAGATCATTTTAAAACTATTGAGAGAAAATAAATGAAGAGGTAGGGGTGGGGAGGAAACAGGCAAAGATACACACACATGAGCGCAAACTCTTTCTCACGCACAGACACACACGCAATGACAGACACACACAGACACACAAGCAATGACAGACACACAGAGACACACACACACGCAATGACAGACACACACAGACACACACGCAATGACAGACACACACAGACACACACGCAATGACAGACACACACAGACACACACGCAATGACAGACACACACGCAATGACAGACACACACAGACACACACGCAATGACAGACACACAGACACACACGCAATGACAGACACACACGCAATGACAGACACACACAGACACACACGCAATGACAGACACACACGCAATGACAGACACACACAGACACACACGCAATGACAGACACACAGGCAATGACAGACACACACACACACACGCAATGACAGACACACACAGAGGCACACACACACAAATCAATCAAAACATCTCACTTAAGCTAGTGAATGCTGAGATGAAACAAACAATGTCCCCCAGAGAGAGTGGAGGGTGAGACAGAGAGAGATGTGGGAGGCGGCCGAGGTGGGGGAAACAGAGACAGAGCGAGAGAAGACAGGAAGGGCATGCAGAACACACAGAGGCACACTTTAAACGGGGTTTGTGTGAGAGATTGAAATTGAAATTATGAAGAGGTAAGGAACTAAATATGCAAAGAAACAATGCGGTAACACACCGACAGACAAACATCTCACCTTGGCTGGTGTGTGTTGTGAGGACAGAACCACGGTTTCTCTCATAAGGTCAGGCATGGACAGAGTCAGACAGACAGACAGACATCTCACCTTGGCTGGTGTGTGTTGTGAGGACAGAACCACGGTTTCTCTTCTAAGGTCAGGCATGGACAGAGTCAGGTCCCCTGTTGATGTGTGCAGTCCTCCCCCTGCCCCCCCTGGCCCTGCCTCTGTCAGCCTCCTGCTGCTGTCTGCAATGGAACAAACAATCATCACTGACATGTCATCCACTGTCAGCCTCCTGCTGCTGTCTGCAGTGGAACAAACAATCATCACTGACATGTCATCCACTGTCAGCCTCCTGCTGCTGTCTGCAATGGAACAAACAATCATCACTGACATGTCATCCTCTGTCAGCCTCCTGCTGCTGTCTGCAATGGAACAAACAATCATCACTGACATGTCATCCTCTGTCAGCCTCCTGCTGCTGTCTGCAATGGAACAAACAATCATCACTGACATGTCATCCTCTGTCAGCCTCCTGCTGCTGTCTGCAATGGAACAAACAATCATCACTGACATGTCATCCACTGTCAGCCTCCTGCTGCTGTCTGCAGTGGAACAAACAATCATCACTGACATGTCATCCACTGTCAGCCTCCTGCTGCTGTCTGCAATGGAACAAACAATCATCACTGACATGTCATCCACTGTCAGCCTCCTGCTGCTGTCTGCAGTGGAACAAACAATCATCACTGACATGTCATCCACTGTCAGCCTCCTGCTGCTGTCTGCAGTGGAACAAACAATCATCACTGACATGTCATCCTCTGTCAGCCTCCTGCTGCTGTCTGCAATGGAACAAACAATCATCACTGACATGTCATCCTCTGTCAGCCTCCTGCTGCTGTCTGCAATGGAACAAACAATCATCACTGACATGTCATCCTCTGTCAGCCTCCTGCTGCTGTCTGCAGTGGAACAAACAATCATCACTGACATGTCATCCACTGTCAGCCTCCTGCTGCTGTCTGCAATGGAACAAACAATCATCACTGACATGTCATCCACTGTCAGCCTCCTGCTGCTGTCTGCAGTGGAACAAACAATCATCACTGACATGTCATCCTCTGTCAGCCTCCTGCTGCTGTCTGCAATGGAACATCAATCATCACTGACATGTCATCCTCTGTCAGCCTCCTGCTGCTGTCTGCAATGGAACATCAATCATCACTGACATGTCATCCTCCGTCAGCCTCCTGCTGCTGTCTGCAATGGAACGAGAGAGAGAGAGAGAGAGAGAGAGAGAGAGAGAGAGAGGAGAGAGAGAGAGAGAGAGAGAGAGAGAGAGAGAGAGAGAGAGAGAGAGAGAGAGAGCATGGGCCATGTGTATCTGTATGCATGTACTGGTGCATTCATTCTTGTTGTTTGTTTACATTTTCATTAATTTTTGCACATGTTATTGTTGAGCTAAGACTACTATAAATATGTTGAGATGTGTGTGTGAACGTCAGAGCCCTATTGACTCAGTCAAGTGATGCTGTGTCCCATGGCTGGCGGCCCGCCCCGTGGGGGGTGTCACTTTGGTCCCTCTCACCCCCCCCCCCCCCACCCCCCCCCTTCCAGCCAGTCCTTGTCTCCGGGGGCAAGTGAGTCGCCGGGGGTTGCCCTCCGGAGCTGTACTCCTGATCGCCCTCACCAGGGGTGTGTGGCCCAGGCTGATATCCCCCGGCGGCCCCCCCCCCCCCCCCCCCCCCCCCCCCCCCCCCCCCCCCCCCCCCCCCCACCCCCCCCCCCCCGGTTCGAGTGGCATCTCCCTGGACCGGTCCCCGGGCCTAGCCAGCCATAGTCCGTTCCCCCTCCCCCCGAGGCCTGGAGGAGAGGTCTGTCACATCGCAGGGGATCACAGGTCCCCAACAGTCTTGGGGACCATCCTATCCTCCTATCGTCCCTCCAAAGGGGGCCAGCCCCAGCCCCCTCCTACGGGCCACAACCTTATCTATCCCAATCACTCTCTGCCACTCACAAACTATATTTTCCCATCAACATTCTTAAAATTAAAGTCAAACAAAAATCAACTTGCCTCCCGCGGGAGGGTCTCGCCTCGGACCAAAATTTCTAAATTCTAACTAACCGCGCGGACTGGTAGTCGATCACCCTCAAACCAACTTCTACCGTAACCTTTTTACCATATTTTTAATAAACACACAACCTTTTTATCTGAAACTTTACATAATACCTGATTTTAAACTCCATCTCAGTTTAAAAAACCGCTTTTATCGAATATAAAAACGAACACAAAGTAACTCGGAACGTGGGTCAATACCCAAACTTTGCCCCACCACTACCTAACTATACTAAATTTCATAATCAAAACCAACTTGACACCAGCCTTCTTTGCACAGTACAGTTTTCACAGCAGACACCCAAACACACAAACCTCAGCCCCTGATTGGCCATCCTGCTCGACAAACGTCCAATCACACGCTTCTACGAAGCGCAATCAAAATTAGGACGGGAGGCTCCCCAGTCGTCATCTTAACCTACTTTTATTCTTTTTTAGCCGGTTTTATTAATAAAACTAACTGCCTCTTGCGAATCAAATGAATGTACATAGGCATGTCGGGTGTATATACGTATATAATAAATATATTTACTTTTTTATACTTTTTAACGCTTGTGACGTAAGTGTCCCGCGCGACCCCTCTTTCTTATCTACACCCCCCCCCCCCCCCACCCTCTCTCCTTTTCATTTCTCGACCAGCAGCCACTTTAATTGCCCGGCAGCTTCAAAAGAACGCCGATTAAGGCATTTGTCTCTTTGAAACCCGATTTACCTCCCCTGTCAGCATGTAACCACCTACAGAGGTTATCTCCCTTTACCCCCCCCCCCCCCTTATCTCCGTCCCCCATCACGAGAAAGTGATAGCCACGGTCGGATCCCTTTGAAGACGATCTTCCTTCCCGGAATATCGGCACGTGATAAGGATGTAACTGGCGCGTGATTGTTCGGTACTAGTATGCATAAAATTATAGCATCATCTTGTGACGTGTCGACTGCTATAAACCAATGACAGGCTTTCATTGTTTGAAAGTGAAGGCTATAATTGGAGTAGTGAGAAAAAGTTTTCACACAAGACGCTGAAACGTAGCTAGAGCAACACTCCCAGCCAGTCATAATAAGCCCACTAGTAAGTATTATTGATGGCTGGTGATTGAGATCTGGTTTGTTTGACCCTAGTTGTGATCTAGATCCTATGTTCAATGATGAATAAGGAGTAGATAGATATGTTATTGAAAAGAAGTAGTAAACATTCTGTTCTATTTGTGTGCACTGATTATTTGTGTGTGTGTGTTTTTGACTTGAACACTTTTGGTACCAGAACCGGAGTTTATGCCTACTAACCCTTTTGTCTATTTTTAGTAGGAAACCTATGGGTCGCAATCTTGCACTTTATGATACCATTCCTTTCCAGGTGTTGGATGGAGAGTGATGTTGGCTTGATCACCTTTTATGTTTTACTGATCTCAGTTTGTTAACTGAAATTCAGATTATGTGTTCTTAGTGCTATTGTACAAGGGAAGCCTTCTAGCCGGTTGGGATTCACTAATTCCCTGCCGACTGAAGCCCCTTGTCTCTAAGCCATAGAGAACTACATCCACCTTCTCCTGTGATTATCAGCAGGGCATCGTGGGCCGGACGATCATCCCGGACTCACAAGCACCAAGACGGGAACGCCGCCAAGACGACCCGCACCCAGAATCCGCGAGGAGACCACGCCTGAACCGTGCCATCCCGCGAAGCCGTAACCGGAACGACTGGGAGCTACTCTCACCTGATGAGCAAGCCCAGCCACCCCAGCACTCGCCGATCACTACGGAGGAACTTGACAACAGCTAAGTCCACCGGACCGCGCCAATCATTTGAACTTTCCTCCGGACACTGAAGTGACCCTTCCTGCTTGGGGCTAACCTTCTAGAAAGACAAAAGTCTTGTAAATCCTTTCGGATTCCATTGTTTTTCATTCACATTTTGTTTTGGCGCCATTGAGCTGCTTTATTATTATTGGTGCATAATCTTATGCAGATTGTGTGAGTAAATAAAATACAAGTGTCAAATAATCCTGAACCCTTTGGTCAGACTGATGAGAGTGGGAGTCTTGTAATTTCATGTAAAACCCTACTTCTCTCTGTCTGCCATTTAGAGCAATTCAACCACTTGTATTTCTTACAACCATACGAGCCAGAACCCGGGCACAAATATAAATTTATTAGATGAAAAGGGGCCGGGAAAGTTGCTCATCTCCCATACCCTAGAGAAGTGGACTAAAGGCAAATTTTCTACTTGAAAATTTAACACACTAAAAGTCTTCCCTAGGGACTTAGCCTTTTAACCCATTACCTCGTCACAACGCTCCACTACATTTATAATAAGACAGAGGCCTACTTTTTGGTTAGGCTGTCTGTCTTCAGTGGAAGCGTAGCGCGTGGCCTTATCCACCGCGTTGCATAGACAATAGCTTAAACTTTTCACAGCCAACAGTGAACTGCAACAGCCTAGCGGATAACAACACAGTACACCAATACCAACATCCCGGGTTCCAATCCGGATCGATCAAAACTTTGTTCACATATATTTAAACTCACAAATATCAAAACAACTTGACACGCACTCTTATCATATTGTATCTATGTAGTAGACTGCTAAAGAATAAATATGTTTTGTATATAGTCCTTTTTCTTCTATTTTAACTGACCTTATTCGATATTTTAAAGTTTTTAAAAATTTTAATCATAGCTCAGGGAGCAGTTTTCACTTGACAGTATATTTTATAACTAACAACATTTTAATCAT
Organism: Phymorhynchus buccinoides; assembly: GCA_017654935.2. Lineage (NCBI taxonomy): Eukaryota > Metazoa > Mollusca > Gastropoda > Neogastropoda > Raphitomidae > Phymorhynchus > Phymorhynchus buccinoides. The sequence goes on along the minus strand of CM065684.1, from coordinate 67,135,452 downwards.
AGTATCAACTGGTAGTTTGCTATATGCGAGCCCGGAGTCAGCTAAAAGTAACAGTAAAAGTTAATTTTACACCCCCCCCCCCCCCCCCCTCCCAAGTGACCCATGCGCCGGTCTCCCCCGTGGGAGGGCGGGCCCACTGTTGGTTGTTGACGCGAGGATGTTCTTACGTATACCTCCTTCAGTGGGTGCGCTCTCTCTTGGTGTGTTGAGTACCCCCGGGTCGCTAACCCTCCCCCCCCCCCCCCCACCCCTAATGACCCGTGAGCCGACCTCCCCCGGGAGGGGACGGACCTACTGTCGGTTGCTGATGCGAGGATGTCTTGCATATACCTCCTTCAGTGGGTGCGCTCTCTCTCGGTGTGTTGAGTACCCCCGGGTCACTAACACCCCCCCCCCCCCCCTAATGACCCGTGAGCCGACCTCCCCCGGGAGGGGACGGACCCACTGTCGGTTGCTGACGCGAGGATGTTCTTGCGTCTACCTCCTTCAGTGGGCCTGCCTTCACTCGGCGCGCTGAGATCCTCCAGGTCACCCCTCCCTCCCCTCTTTTTAGACATCTAAAGTAAAGTCCCAATGCCCCACATGGTCGAAAGACAGCAGAGGGCGTAAAACCCTGTTACCACCTATTACCACCTGTGAACGTTATTTTTAAATTCCTCATTGTTTTGCTAAAATACCTGTAATTATTTGTGGGCTTGAGTTTGTTTATGTCCATTTCTCAGCATAATTACCTAGCTGGTATTCAAAGTTCATTAGTTTTGTGAGTAAAAATCATGTTATCTTTGTTATTTTATTTCTTTGCATCGGAATGTTGGTAGTATGACTATCTCGTTGATAATTATTACTGCATGTTTTTCATCTTATAATGTTGCTTGTGTAAAGCGCATCGAGCATACTACTGTATGGATTTTAGCGCTATATGAAAATAAAATAATTATTATTAGTAAACAATCATGACTGACATGTCATCCTGCGTGCATGACCTGACTAAAGAGCACAGCTCCAGTGTCTGTGCTGCAGTGTCTGTGCTGCAGTGTCTGTGCTGCAGTGTCTGTGCTGCAGTGTTTGTGCTGCAGTGTCTGTGCTCCAGTGTCTGTGCTGCAGTGTCTGTGCTGCAGTGTCTGTGCTGCAGTGTCTGTGCTGCAGTCTAGGGAATTAGTTGGCCTTTGATGACAGTCCTTAACACCAATTTCCAACTCACAATCAAGGAGTGGGGATAGGGTCTGGGCAAGGCATCTCCACTGCTGACAAATTGGAGCTCAGCTTTCAGCAGTTTGCCTCCCCTATCTGGAATTATTGTTGGGCATGACTGAATGCAACATACAGTAATGAACAAACAACACACAGTAATGAAGACAGTGATGAACAACACACACAGTAATGAAGACAGTGATGAACAAACAACACACAGTAATGAAGACAATGATGAACAAACAACACACAGTAATGAAGACAGTGATGAACAACACACAGTAATGAAGACAGTGATGAACAACACACACAGTAATGAAGACAGTGATGAACAAACAACACACAGTAATGAAGACAGTGATGAACAAACGACACACAGTAATGAAGACAGTGATGAACAAACAACACACAGTAATGAAGACAGTGATGAACAAAACAAACACACAGTAATGAAGACAGTGATGAACAAACAACACACAGTAATGAAGACAGTGATGAACAAACGACACACAGTAATGAAGACAGTGATGAACAAACAACACACAGTAATGAAGACAGTGATGAACAAACAACACACAGTAATGAAGACAGTGATGAACAAACAACACACACAGTAATGAAGACAATGATGAACAAACAACACACAGTAATGAAGACAGTGATGAACAAACACACACACAGTACACACAGTAATGAAGACAGTGATGAACAAACAACACACAGTAATGAAGACAGTGATGAACAAACAACACACAGTAATGAAGACAGTGATGAACAAACAACACACAGTAATGAAGACAGTGATGAACAAACGACACACAGTAATGAAGACAGTGATGAACAAACAACACACAGTAATGAAGACAGTGATGAACAAACAACACACAGTAATGAAGACAATGATGAACAAACAACACACAGTAATGAAGACAATGATGAACAAACAACACACACAGTAATGAAGACAATGATGAACAAACAACACACAGTAATGAAGACAATGATGAACAAACAACACACAGTAATGAAGACAGTGATGAACAAACGACACACAGTAATGAAGACAGTGATGAACACACAACACACAGTAATGAAGACAATGATGAACAAACAACACACAGTAATGAAGACAGTGATGAACAAACAACACACACAGTAATGAAGACAGTGATGAACAAACAACACACAGTAATGAAGACAGTGATGAACAAACAACACACAGTAATGAAGACAGTGATGAACAAACAACACACAGTAATGAAGACAGTGATGAACAAACAACACACACAGCAATGAAGACAGTGATGAACAAACAACACACACAGCAAATGAAGACAATGATGAACAAACAACACACAGTAATGAAGACAATGATGAACAAACAACACACACAGTAATGAAGACAATGATGAACAAACAACACACAGTAATGAAGACAGTGATGAACAAACAACACACAGTAATGAAGACAATGATGAACAAACAACACACAGTAATGAAGACAATGATGAACAAACAACACACAGTAATGAAGACAATGATGAACAAACAACACACAGTAATGAAGACAGTGATGAACAAACAACACACAGTAATGAAGACAGTGATGAAGACAACACACAGATGAACAATGAACAACACACACAGTAATGAAGACAATGATGAACAAACAACACACAGTAATGAAGACATGAAGACAATGATGAACAAACAACACACACAGTAATGAAGACAATGATGAACAAACAACACACACAGAAGACAATGATGAACAAACACACAGACAAACAACACACAGTAATGAAGACAATGAACAAACACACACAGTAATGAAGACAGTGATGAACAAACAACACACAGTAATGAAGACAGTGATGAACAAACAACACACAGTAATGAAGACAGTGATGAACAAACAACACACAGTAATGAAGACAATGATGAACAAACAACACACAGTAATGAAGACAATGATGAACAAACAACACACAGTAATGAAGACAATGATGAACAAACAACACACAGTAATGAAGACAATGATGAACAAACAACACACAGTAATGAAGACAATGATGAACAAACAACACACACAGTAATGAAGACAATGATGAACAAACAACACACACAGTAATGAAGACAATGATGAACAAACAACACACAGTAATGAAGACAATGATGAACAAACAACACACAGTAATGAAGACAGTGATGAACAAACAACACACAGTAATGAAGACAATGATGAACAACACACAGTAATGAAGACAATGATGAACAAACAACACACAAACAACACACACAGTAATGAAGACAATGATGAACAAACAACACACAGTAATGAAGACAATGATGAACAAACAACACACAGTAATGAAGACAATGATGAACAAACAACACACAGTAATGAAGACAATGATGAACAAACAACACACAGTAATGAAGACAGTGATGAACAAACACACAGTAATGAAGACAATGATGAACAAACAACACACAGTAATGAAGACAATGATGAACAAACAACACACAGTAATGAAGACAACACACAGTAATGAAGACAATGATGATGAACAACAAACAACACACAGTAATGAAGACAGTGATGAACAAACGACACACAGTAATGAAGACAGTGATGAACAAACGACACACAGTAATGAAGACAATGATGAACAAACAACACACAGTAATGAAGACAATGATGAACAAACAACACACAGTAATGAAGACAATGATGAACAACACACAGTAATGAAGACAATGATGAACAAACAACACACACAGTAATGAAGACAGTGATGAACAAACAACACACACAGTAATGAAGACAATGATGAACAAACAACACACAGTAATGAAGACAATGATGAACAAACAACAACACACAGTAATGAAGACAATGATGAACAAACACACACAGTAATGAAGACAATGATGAACAAACAACACACAGTAATGAAGACAATGATGAACAAACAACACACACAGCAATGAAGACAATGATGAACAAACAACACACACAGTAATGAAGACAATGATGAACAAACACACAGTAATGAAGACAATGATGAACAAACAAACACACACAGTAATGAAGACAATGATGAACAAACGACACACACAGTAATGAAGACAATGATGAACAAACGACACACACAGTAATGAAGACAATGATGAACAAACAACACACAGTAATGAAGACAATGATGAACAAACAACACACACAGCAATGAAGACAATGATGAACAAACACACACAGCAATGAAGACACACACACACAGTAATGAAGACAATGATGAACACACAACACACAGTAATGAAGACAATGATGAACAAACAACACACAGTAATGAAGACAATGATGAACAAACGACACACAGTAATGAAGACAGTGATGAACAAACGACACACAGTAATGAAGACAATGATGAACAAACAGAACAGACGAAGATGCAAAGTAGGAGCAGCAGCAGGCGTTTATGTAGTGTTTTTTGTTATAATATGATGTCAAAGCACTTAACAAGACTACAGAGAACACAAAACAAGCAGTTTTGAAAATGTAACATGCTAAACACACCATCTGATCTCTCCCTGTGAAACACAAGCGCGTGTGCTTACACTCACACAAACGCTTGAAAAAGAAAGAAGACAACTGAGAAGAGCGTTTGAGAAATCCATACCCTTATAGTTGCTCAGTCTGTTTTTGTAACCGTTGTGGCAGTAACTCCCTTGCTGATAGAGGCGTTTGTTGCCATGTGAACTGCTTTCTGAACTGTATGGTACAACTGTTCTTTGGGAAAGTCTGCAGTCATTGTTGCGCACACACTTTGATGAAGCAGAAGACAGTTCTTTTGTAGGTCTGACACAAACGGCTTCATCTTCAGGAATCGTTTTCAGTGGCGTCTGGCTAGATGATCTATGATGGTGCAATGGTTTGGGTTCTTGTCTTTTGATGACGTGATCACTGCCTGGTTTTCCTCGGTCTTCTCTGCTCCTCTGTATAGTAATCCTGTTTATGGAAGCCTGAACTTGATGTGTGTGATGTTTATTATTGGATGCACGTTTCAAATGTTCTTCGTCTTTGTACAATTCTGACACAAAATGTTTTGTTGTTTCATCTTTTCTATAAAACGGCTTATCAGACTCAGATTGTCTATTTCTATAGGATGTGTATTTTGATTTCTCGTTTTCTTTGCAAAACTCTAACCCATACGAGTTTTGGGGTTCATGTTTTCTGTACAGCTCTTTACGAACGTGTCTGCCAGTTTCCTGAGAAACATCACAAAAATGATGACAGTTATGGTCAGATTTGTGAACAGGGAGAAGCGTTGGACGATAGACGTCTGCTGACACACTACTGTCCACAAAGTGATGGTCAGACTTGTCACCAGGGAGAGGCGTTGGACGATAGACGTCTGCTGACACACTACTGTCCACAAAGTGATGGTCAGACTTGTCACCAGGGAGAGGCGTTGGACGATAGACGTCTGCTGACACACTACTGTCCACAAAGTCATGATGATAATTTGGTGTCAAAGGACTGGTCACATCCTTCCAGCTGATCTGGTTACTGACATCTCGCAGCACAGCACTGCTATCACTCCATGGTGCAAAGAGTCGTTTTCCTTCACCCCACTCATCTCGCAGCACAGCACCGCTATCACTCCGTGGTGCAGAGAGTCGTTTTCCTTCACCCCACTCATCTCGCAGCACAGCACCGCTATCACTCCGTGGTGCAGAGAGTCGTTTTCCTTCACCCCACTCATCTCGCAGCACAGCACCGCTATCACTCCATGGTGCAGAGAGTCGTTTTCCTTCACCCCACTCATCTCGCAGCACAGCACCGCTATCACTCCATGGTGCAAAGAGTCGTTTTCCTTCACCCCACTCATCTCGCAGCACAGCACCGCTATCACTCCATGGTGCAGAGAGTCGTTTTCCTTCTTTCTGTGGATGTCTACTAAACTGTGCAGGAGAAACAACGCTTTGGTGAGATAGGGGATAAACGGCACTCTGAGAACACACAGGATACAGAGCACTGTGAGAAGACACGGGATAAGCGATGCTTGGAGAATATGAAGCAGTCTGTTGGCCCATGACATTAGCTCTTGAGAAACCCTCTACAGACGCACCACTGCAAGGAGCAACGCTGGTTTGACTTTTGGACGCAGGTTTGTTGGCAGAAAACAAACTGACAGCAGCACGCTGATTAGAAGACGTATCAATATCAATTACGGAGGAACAATGAACGATTGCAGGAGGTGGGGGTGGGGGGGTGGAGGGGTGGGGGTGGAAGGGGTGGGGGAGGGGAGGGAGGGTCAGGGACAAATCTTCGTGGGTGCAGCTGAAACATGGAGAAGTTTCCGCGGAAATTGGTGCTCCCCCCTGACACCAGAAGACTACTGGCCATGGTGATGGAGACAGGTGCCAATGGTGCCGCATCACTGTTCCCTATGCCAGCAGTTACTGCGGGTGTGGCTGTTAAAGCTGCAGCCAAAGTATATAAACAGTATGCTGGCAGCCACAGGGCTCATCTTCCCATAAAAACAAGTGGAAAGCTTTCTTCCTTACTTCTCTACCCACACGCATCAAACTGATGCACTGGATTGGTCATTGAGCACTAAGTCCTTTATAGAACGTGGGTCACAAACTCTGGCGCATAATGAGGTCAATATACTGCTTTTGTAAACATCAAAAAGAAATGGTCTATATTTTCACCAGCAAAGGCTGGTCATCTTTCACATCAGACTTATAGGCACTGTTGAATAACAATAGACTGTTCTAGTTTCTTCTTTTGTTTTGTCATGTTCTTGTAGTAGTTGTTGCTTTATAATTTTTTCATATCATGAGATAATTTTTCACCAAGACAAACATTTTGACACCTTAACTATCCCATCAAACAGCATTCCTATTTCCCCCACTGTTCCGAAAACTGTTAATGTTGTCCCTATTTCTCACAACTCCAAATGTATGACTGTGAAGAAAAGGTGGCCATCATTAACAGAAGATGCACTTCACACTGAACCCCTTCAACACAATCCAGCCCATAGCTCTAGCGTAGAGCCAATGGGGTCCTTGTCATTTGATTAGTATGCACATGTCAAAGGTGACACTTCACAACCAACCACTCCAACGCCACACTACTGTTACTGTGATAAATGATATACCACACAATCTATTGATCCCTCTCCTCTCTCCCTCCCTCCCCACTGCACCGATTGCTTGTTGGCCCCTCCTCTCTCCCCCTCTCTCTCTCTCCAGCCAGGCACGGTCAGCTGAGGTTAAACCATTGGTAAGGGACCACCGTCACTGAGAACAGGCTCACTGAACACTACCTGTAGTAACAGTCACACACACACACACACACACACACACACACACGCAGAGTCACGCCTTGAATTGCTAGCTGCCACTGATTTGAAGCAGAGCCTAGTGCTATCATAGTTGCTGTGTCACACAACTTGACTGCAACAACATGCAAAACAGAAGGCTATTTATCTTTGCCCTGAATCATGCGGAAACTAAACTCTGTGACTAAAACAAATGTTGCTGGTTAGTTCTTCCTGTTGTTGGACAGTTGTACCTTGTCAATTGTGATCTAACTCAAGAGGGTGCCTGTAAACGATACATTTAGCAACTGCCTTTGAAATCAAACACTCTTTAACTAATCCACTAGCCCCTTGACTCGAGGAAAAAACAACTAAAACAAAACCACCTGAATCTAGATGGTGAGGCTCTCTGGGTCCATCATCACCATTGGCTGTTTCTTTGTCATTCCTTTCTGTCACACACCTTGCTCTCTTGTTCTGTATCATAAGTTACACTAAACCAATCATTCATTTTCCAATCAGTGGAAAATGAGTGGCTTCAGGCAGAGGATTAGAGAGAGGTCAGCATTAATCAGTTGACATTTCAAGGCGATTGGACGACCTTACGCTCCTTTCTGCTCCCATTCAGATGATTGTGACAAATGGTGTGAGAGTTGTTAACCCATTAAGCCCCAAACCATATGTTAAGACACGTGGTGGGGTGGGGTAGTTAGAGCAAATAGCGTAATAATGCCTGGTAATCTGGTAATTACTGCCACTTGTTTCATGCTTTGCTTGT
>CM065684.1:67122154-67124654 GCA_017654935.2 Phymorhynchus buccinoides | reverse complement strand
AAATTGTGCGATCACAGGCTCGATAAACAATACTAAAAACATTCAGATTACATAAATCGAAACACCACAGTTAAGACAATAAAATGCATATAACATCATCAAGGAATTAAATAAAAGAGGGAGAGAATTTGATTAGAATTATGTGAAAAACATGAAGAACGTACACTCATAAAAACTACTAATATTTACCTAAAATAGATGAACCAATTAAGATTAAGATTAAGATTACAAGGCCATGCCAGGGCTGTCACCACGTTAAACTTCACCACAAATTAATAAACAATATAAATCAATTAATATAATATATACATAAGTATCACAAATTAAAAACAACAGCAGCAACAAAGCATAGCACCGAAGTCGGTTTATACCCCCCCCCCCCCCACACACACACACACACACACACGCGCGCGCACACACCCCCCACGTTAAGACAGCTGGCCTACATTCGAATTATACAGACGGATGGCAGAGGGAATGAAAGAGTTTAAGTGCCTTGATGTTCTTGCACGTGGGGCTCGCAGTCTGTCACTTCTGTATATGTGTGTGTGTGTGGGGGGGGGGGGGGGGGGGGGGGGTGCATAGATGAAGGTAAAGAAGAGAGTGAAGGGTATAAAAACAATATGAAACCTAAACAGGCATAACTTCTGGGGTTTTCTGTTATTTCCATGCATTATAAGAAGAATGTCTGAACGTGGTTGTCTTGTGCAAGAAATGCACTAAATGCAGGGTTTGAGGCAAAGCCAAATAAAGGCTACACCACTTCATAACAAACTTTGTTTCAAAATTAAATGACCGCCTTGTGTGTTTTGTTTTTATCTACTATGCATTAGTATAAACTGTTTCTGTGCCATTGTATTTTGTTTGCCTGACATTAGTGACACAATTGTTAACATTCCAACTCAACGAAAAGCACACCCTTTTCACTTCCTCCCTCTCACAAGGTCAGAGAAAGACCTTCTCTTTGTCCTTTGCCGATCGACGATCGCAAAGGAGTCTGTGTTTCTTTGTGGGGGTTTTCTGTCTGTCCCAAGGATATCTCCCGAACCGCTTGACCGAATCGCTTCAAATTTTGTGTGGTGGTGTGTCACCATGAGAGGAAGGCATCCGCGCAAACAGTTTCGCCGTCGTGACCTTGACCTTGAAAACCGAAAATCTTTACGGGGCCATAACTTCCACACCGTTGGTCTTAGAGTCTTCAAATTTGGCATGTATGTACTTTGGCTTATGGCCGTTCTGATGATGGCATACCGATCAAGGTCAAGGTCAAGGTCGGGGAGATCGGTAGGCATTGAAAGTGGTAGGGGTTTAAAAATTGGGTTTTAAGCCATATTGTCCACATCTGTACTTGACAGAAGCGCTTCAGATTGTGTGTGATACTGTATAACCTAGAGTAGAAAACATCCGAGCATAAATTATCGCCATGCTGACCTTGACCTTGAAGTGTGACCTTGAAAACCGAAATTTCTTTCTTTGCGCTATATATTTCTTGTCCAAGCTGTATCTCGTGAACTAGAAGACAGAATCCCTTCAAATTTTGTGTGAGGATGTGTCACTAAGACTATAACATATTCGTACATAAATTATCCATCGGAAATACAATGTCGCCGAGCGGCAGACATGTTTCCGTTTTTCTTCACCCTCCTGTATCTCGTCAAATACTGTATAGAATCACTCCAAATTTTGTGTGGGTGTAAAACGTAGAGTAGAAGACAATGCAGTACAAATTATGCCACGTGGGATTTTAATGTCGCCGAGCGGCAGACATGTCTCCGAGTTAAGGGTGTACATCCCATTAAGGGTGTACACCCCACTAATTAAGGGTGTACATCCCACTAATTAACGGTGTACATCCCAGTAAAGGAGGGGGTCTAATACTAAAAGTAAAAGACATCCTAGCACAAAATGTGCCATGTGGGGCTTAAATGTCGCCTTCTGGCTGACATGTCTCTGTGTTAAGGGTGTGCACCCCACCAGTTAAGGGTGTGCATCCCGGAAAACGATTTGCACCCAGTCAAGGGTGTGTAGGTGCATCACCCAAAGGTCACAAGGAGGACAAGGACCTAAGATGTGAGGGGGAAGGGAGGTACAGGGCGGGGCATGTACAGGGCGTAACCGGCAAAAGACATATCTGCCGCTCAGCGATGCCCTTGTTTTGTTTGTTGTCCTTTGCCGATCTACGATCGCAAAGGAGTATGTTTTCGTTCGTGTTTGTCCTCTTTTTTTGTTTGTTTGTTTGTTGGTTGTTTTTTCTGTCTGTCCCAAGGATATCTCCTGAACCGCTTGACCGAATCGCTTCAAATTTTGTGTGGTGGTATGTCCCCATGAGAGGAAGGCGTCGCGCAAAAAAATTCGCCGTCCTGATCTTGACCTTGGCGTATGACCTTGAAAACTGAAAATCGTTAAGGGGCCATAACTTCCACACCGTAGGTCCTAGAGTCTTGAAACTTGGCATGGAGGTACTTTGGCGTATGGCCGTTGCGTCGATGGCATACCGACC
>CM065684.1:67097154-67117154 GCA_017654935.2 Phymorhynchus buccinoides | reverse complement strand
AATTCATGAACACGGAGACCTAGAATGCCTGGAATGATCAACCTAAAAGCCAACTATTCATGAACACGGAGACCTAGAATGCCTGGAATGATCAACCTAAAAGCCAACTATTCATGAACACGGAGACCTAGAATGCCTGCACATTGCAGTGATGATTTCCAATATTTGTCAATTATCCACAAACTAAGCTGATTTTTTTTTTAGCAGACTGACACCCCTCTTTACTACTGTGATTAATCCATCTCCCCACCCCTGAACCAGTGACAAAACTGTCAGTGTCAACGGCTTAAGATACCTCCCCAACTGCCACTGGGTGGCTAATCCACTGCATGACACCCTGTCAACGTCTGTTACACCCTGTGCAATGGTTCAGCAGCAACAGAGCGGCAATCAGCGCTAACATCTGTCAACGTCAGTTACACCCTGTGCAATGGTTCAGCGGCAACAGAGCGGCAATCAGCGCTAACATCAGTCAACGTCTGTTACACCCTGTGCAATGGATCAGCGGCAACAGTTACACCCTGTGCAATGGTTCAGCGGCAACAGAGCGGCAATCAGCGCTAACATCAGTCAACGTCTGTTACACCCTGTGCAATGGATCAGCGGCAACAGTTACACCCTGTGCAATGGATCAGCGGCAACAGAGCGGCAATCAGCGCTAACATCAGTCAACGTCTGCTACACCCTGTGCAATGATCAGCGGCAACAGAGCGGCAATCAGCGCTAACATCTGCGAATGTCTGTTACACCCTGTGCAATGGATCAGCGGCAATCAGCGCTCAGATCAGTTAACGAAACGGGCGTTATGTGAAAAAGGGGTGCCTGGATTCTGTCATCTCAGTAAGAAATCTTGGAACTCTTTGAGAAAGCTTTCAAACAGATTGTGCCCCTGTTTGTGGGCACTGGTGTATGGCACACGCGTTTCATTGACATGTACGGCACACTGTGAAAGTGATTGTGCCCCTGTTTGTGGGCACTGGTGTATGGCACACGCGTTTCATTGACATGTACGGCACACTGTGAAAGTGACTAAGCCCCTGCCGCAGTGTGTTACAAAACAGATCCCAATTTTTTGCTATGATTGACTACCTGTAGCCAGATGATGTTTGTGGCACAGAGTCCTGGCTAGGCCCAACCAACACCTCCAGTGAAGCCTTCCCCAGGGACTATGTGGCCTACAGGAAGGACAGGGGCACGCTAGGCGGAGGGTGCTCATTCTGGTTCACAACTCCCTTGTGTCGTCGGCAGTCCAAGAGGTAGATGGCGACTGCGAAATAATATGGGCCAAAGTTAACCTCGTTGGAATTATGGACTAGTCACTTGGTTGCTATTACATGCCTCAAAGATCCCTCGATGATGTAAGGGAGCTCAGTAAGTCACTCCAGCCAGCCACAGGACACCAACGGCAACAGCAAGTCCTCCTGGCCGGAGACTTCAACTGCCCGGACATTGACTGGGACGTAGCAGCAGCGACACCAAGTGCACAGATCGCCCCGTCCAGCAAGAGCTCATCGACATAACCACCGCAGCTCAGCTCACCCAATGCACAGATCGCTGTCCAGCAAGAGCTCATCGACATAACCACCGCAGCTCAGCTCACCCAATGCACAGATCGCCCCGTCCAGCAAGAGCTCATCGACATAACCACCGCAGCTCAGCTCACCCAATGCACAGATCGCCCCGTCCAGCAAGAGCTCATCGACATAACCACCGCAGCTCAGCTCACCCAAGTGCACAGCCAACCAACCAGAGAGCAAAACATCCTGGACTTGGTGTTTACATCAAATCCTTCTCTGGTCAAAAATTCAACGTCAGTACCTGGTATTTCAGACCACGACGCAGTCGTCTCAGACATAGACACTCAGCCTCAGAGAGTAAGGCCGGGTTCACATTAGACGCGTAAAACCCCAAACAAGTGGAAGAAAGAAGGATAACAGTTTACGCATACAGGGGAAATTCGGACACGTGCGCAAATCTTTTCCCTTCTTTGTTTTACTTCTTTATGGATTGCGCACAGGTTCCCGCATGGAATATTCGCTTATGTGTGTACACGGCCTAAAGGAGAAACCCAGGCGCATCTACCTCTACCACAAGACCGACTGGGATAATCTCAATTCAGATATTGAAGGAACTGCAATGAGATATTCTCAAAGGACAAGGAAGGTGGAGACGTAGACATTCTCCGGCCCACATTCAAGGAATCCCTCATGTCGTTAATCGAAAGAAACGTACTATCAAAACTCTTGAAGCGGAATTCCAGCCTTCCTTGGGTGAACAGGCGAATCAGAAAGTTGCTCCGAAGAGAAAAGAGGATGCACAAACGGGCCAGAAAAACGGGGAACTGGAAGAACTATCACTTTATGCAAAAAGTGCAGGAGGCAAACGAGAAAGGCAGAATGGACATTCATCACCACAATAGAGAAAGGCCCGAAGAACAAGGACCCCACACTCTTCTGGCGTTACGTCAAATCACGAAGACAGGACAGTGTAGGTTTCGCACCCCTAAAAGATGGGCCACCCTACACAGTGACAGTCGCACCAGGCAAGAGTCCTGCTGCACCCGTTTCAGTCAGTCTTCACCACAGAGGACAACAAACCGCCACTGGTACTCATGGGTCCACCCTACACAGTGACAGTCGCACCAGGCAAGAGTCCTGCTGCACCCGTTTCAGTCAGTCTTCACCAAAGAGGACAACGAACCGCCACTGGTACTCATGGGTCCACCCTACACAGTGACAGCCGAACCAGGCAAGAGTCCTGCTGCACCCGTTTCAGTCAGTCTTCACCACAGAGGACAACAAACCGCCACTGGTACTCATGGGTCCACCCTACACAGTGACAGCCGAACCAGGCAAGAGTCCTGCTGCACCCGTTTCAGTCAGTCTTCACCACAGAGGACAACGAACCGCCACTGGTACTCATGGGTCCACCTCCCCAGACCTTGTCCCCCTTTCTATAGACGTCAATGGTGTTGAGAAACTCCTGCGAAACGTGAATCCCTCCAAAGCCTCGGGACCCGACATGATTCCAACAAAGATCCTAAAAACATGTGCAAATGCTATTGCCCCAGCTCTCACTTGTATTTTGAACCGCTCCGTACAATCAGGCCGACTGCCCAAGGACTGGCTTGCAGCAAATGTATCAGCCATCTTGAAGAATGGAGACAGGAACAGGGCTGAGAGCTACAGACCAGACCCGTGTCTTTTTTTGTCTGACTTTATATGCCAGTCACTTGTTAAAGTGCGCTATGTTCATTCTCACACCACTGTAGACCCGTGTCTTTTTCTGTCTGACTTTATTTGCCAGTCACTTGTTAAAGTGCGCTATGTTCATTCTCACACCACTGTAGACCACACCACTGTAGACCTGTGTCTTTTTCTGTCTGACTTTATTTGCCAGTCACTTGTTAAAGTGCGCTATGTTCATTCTCACACCACTGTAGACCACACCACTGTAGACCCGTGTCTTTTTCTGTCTGACTTTATTTGCCAGTCACTTGTTAAAGTGCGCTATGTTCATTCTCACACCACTGTAGACCACACCACTGTAGACCCGTGTCTTTTTCTGTCTGACTTTATTTGCCAGTCACTTGTTAAAGTGCGCCATGTTCATTCTCACACCACTGTAGACCACACCACTGTAGACCCGTGTCTTTTTCTGTCTGACTTTATTTGCCAGTCACTTGTTAAAGTGCGCCATGTTCATTCTCACACCACTGTACCCAATCTTGTTTTCAGTCACATAAGTAATAATCAACTCAAGACAGAATTTCCCTTGTTATAACAGGCATCTATCTGTCAATCTTCTGTGGGAAATCTGACTGTCTTATAAAGAGCTCATAAAAGGGCTTTTAATTCTTTGACACCCCCCTCCCCTTCCACCTCCCCCTGACACCCCACCCTTCCATCTCCCCCCACCCTCCTCCCCCTGATACCCCACCCTCCACCTCCCCCAATCTCCTCCCACTGACACCCCACCCCTCCAACCTCCCCCCACCCCCTGACACCCCACCCTTCCCCATTCCTCCCCCAATCTCCTCCCACTGACACCCCACCCCTCCAACCTCTCCCCCCCCCCCTCCAACCTCCCGCCACCCCTCCAACCTCCCCCCACCCCCTGACACCCCACCCTTCACATTCCACCCCCAATCTCCTCCCACTGACACCCCACCCCTCCAACCTCCCCCCACCCCTCCAACCTCCCCCCCCAACCTCCCCCCACCCCTGACACCCCACCCCACCCTTCCCCTTCCCCATGTGTGCAACACAGCAGATCACTGACAATGCTGACATAGAGACACTTGTTTTTCTGTAAGGTGTTCTGAGTGCAGATAACCACCGTTGTGTGCAACATAGTAGATCACTGACAATGCTCGGCTTACCAGCTGTCAAACTCTAACACGCCATAAACACTGCTCGCTTTGTCTGCATCAATACCCGACTCCTGACACTTTGATTTCCCTGGTCTTGCCTTCAACTGGCAGTTATTACAGTACCGTAAAATGCGGACTTTAAGCCGCTACTTTTTTTCCTGAACTTTGACCCATGCGGCTAATAGACTGATGCGGCTTATCTGTGGTTTTTGTTGTTCATTCTACATATATCAGTATGATTAAATCTGCTTGACCAGATTATTCAGCCTATTCTGAGCTTCTTTAGGCTCAAAACTGGTTTTGGTAATTAACAGATTCAAATCTTATGTTTAAAGTGTATGAGAACATTAAACACTCATGTTCTGATAGGGAAATGTCTATATTTGTGTTGCTTTGTGCACATACAATTTTCTCTGCGGCTTAAAAACTGTGCGGCTTATATGTGAATAAATACCTAATATTTTGTCAATTTAAGGGATGCGGCTTATATACAGGTGCGTCTTATAGTCCAGTTTTTACGTTAACACTTTGATAATAATAATAATAATAGTGAATCATTTATATAGCGCACTTCTCCACCAAATGTGGAGCTCTATGCGCTTAACAACAACAAAAATTAAAAGCAAGAACTTCAACAAAAACAAATAATCGCTCACACACATGCAAATAGGCATACACATACATCCCCACCCAGCCACGCATACACACACACACACACGGTGATTCCCCCTGGTGTTGCCTTCAACTGGCAGTTTTTTTTTGTTTTTTGTTTTTTCCACCGTTCTATCTCTCTTTACTACATGTAATACAAAACACATGATAACACCGTTCTATGTCTCTTTACTAATACAAAACACATGATAACACCGTTCTATCTCTCTTTACTAATACAAAACACATGATAACACCGTTCTATCTCTCTTTACTCATACAAAACACATGATAACACCGTTCTATCTCTCTTTACTAATACAAAACACATGATAACACCGTTCTATCTCTCTTTACTAATACAAAACACATGATAACACCGTTCTATCTCTCTTTACTAATACAAAACACATGATAACACCGTTCTATCTCTCTTTACTAATACAAAACACATGATAACACCGTTCTATCTCTCTTTACTAATACAAAACACATGATAACACCGTTCTATCTCTCTTTACTAATACAAAACACATGATAACACTGTTCTATCTCTCTTTACTAATACAAAACACATGATAACACCGTTCTATCTCTCTTTACTAATACAAAACACATGATAACACCGTTCTATCTCTTTACTAATACAAAACACATGATAACACCGTTCTATCTCTCTTTACTAATACAAAACACATGATAACACCGCTCTATCTCTCTTTACTAATACAAAACACATGATAACACCGTTCTATCTCTCTTTACTAATACAAAACACATGATAACACCGTTCTATCTCTCTTTACTAATACAAAACACATGATAACACCGTTCTATCTCTCTTTACTAATACAAAACACATGATAACACCGTTCTATCTCTCTTTACTAATACAAAACACATGATAACACCGTTCTATCTCTCTTTACTAATACAAAACACATGATAACACCGTTCTATCTCTCTTTACTAATACAAAACACATGATAACACCGTTCTATCTCTCTTTACTAATACAAAACACATGATAACACTGTTCTATCTCTCTTTACTAATACAAAACACATGATAACACCGTTCTATCTCTCTTTACTAATACAAAACACATGATAACACCGTTCTATCTCTCTTTACTAATACAAAACACATGATAACACCGTTCTATCTCTCTTTACTAATACAAAACACATGATAACACCGTTCTATCTCTCTTTACTAATACAAAACACATGATAACACCGTTCTATCTCTCTTTACTAATACAAAACACATGATAACACCGTTCTATCTCTCTTTACTAATACAAAACACATGATAACACTGTTCTATCTCTCTTTACTAATACAAAACACATGATAACACCGTTCTATCTCTCTTTACTAATACAAAACACATGATAACACCGTTCTATCTCTCTTTACTAATACAAAACACATGATAACACCGTTCTATCTCTCTTTACTAATACAAAACACATGATAACACCGTTCTATCTCTCTTTACTAATACAAAACACATGATAACACCGTTCTATCTCTCTTTACTAATACAAAACACATGATAACACCGTTCTATCTCTCTTTACTAATACAAAACACATGATAACACCGTTCTATCTCTCTTTACTCATACAAAACACATGATAACACCGTTCTATCTCTCTTTACTAATACAAAACACATGATAACACCGTTGTATCTCTCTTTACTAATACAAAACACACCTCGCCGCTGTTGCCGGAGGTCAACCACACTTTCAACTAGCAGTTATTACACAGTGATTCCCCCAGGTGTTGCTTTCAACTGGCAGTTATTACACAGTGATTCCCCCTGGTGTTGCCTTCAACTGGCAGTTATTACACAGTGATTCCCCCTGGTGTTGCCTTCAACTGGCAGTTATTACACGGTGATTCCCCCTGGTGTTGCCTTCAACTGGCAGTTATTACGCAGTGATTCCCCCTGGTGTTGCCTTCAGCTGGCAGTTATTACACGGTGATTCCCCCTGGTGTTGTCTTCAACTGGCAGTTATTACACAGTGATTCCCACTGGTGTTGCCTTCAGCTGGCAGTTATTACACGGTGATTCCCCCTGGTGTTGTCTTCAACTGGCAGTTATTACACAGTGATTCCCACTGGTGTTGCCTTCAGCTGGCAGTTATTAGTTTTCCTTCACTCCACGGTGACCATGCCTTGGCATAGAAGCTGGGACAACCTGATCCTTTCTTTATAACATGTTCTTTCAATGTGTCGTGTTTCACACGGGTGTTTTGTCAGCATGGCTTGTCCTTTCTTCATAACATGTTCTTTCAATGTGTCGTGTTTTACACGGGTGTTTTGTCAGCATGGTTTGTCCTTTCTTCATAACATGTTCTTTCAATGTGTCGTGTTTTACACGGGTGTTTTGTCAGCATGGTTTGTCCTTTCTTCATAACATGTTCTTTCAATGTGTCGTGTTTTACACGGGTGTTTTGTCAGCATGGTTTGTCCTTTCTTCATAACATGTTCTTTCAATGTGTCGTGTTTTACACGGGTGTTTTGTCAGCATGGTTTGTCCTTTCTTCATAACATGTTCTTTCAATGTGTCGTGTTTTACACGGGTGTTTTGTCAGCATGGCTTGTCCTTTCTTCATAACATGTTCTTTCAATGTGTCGTGTTTCACACGGGTGTTTTGTCAGCATGGTTTGTCCTTTCTTCATAACATGTTCTTTCAATGTGTCGTGTTTTACACGGGTGTTTTGTCAGCATGGCTTGTCCTTTCTTCATAACATGTTCTTTCAATGTGTCGTGTTTTACACGGGTGTTTTGTCAGCATGGTTTGTCCTTTCTTCATAACATGTTCTTTCAATGTGTCGTGTTTTACACGGGTGTTTTGTCAGCATGGTTTGTCCTTTCTTCATAACATGTTCTTTCAATGTGTCGTGTTTCACACGGGTGTTTTGTCAGCATGGTTTGTCCTTTCTTCATAACATGTTCTTTCAATGTGTCGTGTTTCACACGGGTGTTTTGTCAGCATGGTTTGTCCTTTCTTCATAACATGTTCTTTCAATGTGTCGTGTTTCACACGGGTGTTTTGTCAGCATAGTTTGTCCTTTCTTCATAACATGTTCTTTCAATGTGTCGTGTTTCACGCGGGTGTTTTGTCAGCATGGCTTGTCCTTTCTTCATAACATGTTCTTTCAATGTGTCGTGTTTCACACGGGTGTTTTGTCAGCATGGCTTGTCTTTGGGGCACGACAGTAAAGCACATATTATGCTCATGTTTGGGCATGTGGAATGACAAGAGAGCTAATAAGGAGAATTCATGAGGAATTGTAGTAGACAAGAAGCACACCATTCAGATATAAAGAGACTGACACAGTCAGACTAGTGAGGACAACACGTGTGTATAAACCTGGGGCCTTCATACATGTATGAATGCATGTATGCCTAAGGTTGACTCTTCAATCCCACCCCTAAACAGTCATGTACATGTCCTCCTTAACCATTTCTACTACATGATCCGACATGCCTGATCCCTGAACAGTATCTACAGAGGATTTCTGGGGTGGCCACAGTTCCTTCCATGGGAGCCTTGAAGCAGAACATCAACTACCCAGGGTGTCAGATGAGGAACATTGTCTTGTTTCTGTGCATAGGGGGTAGGCCTTGAACCCAGAATGAGACAAAGTACCTTTTGGTGTCAGATCAGCCATGTTGAGGGACAGGAAACTAACCAGTCTATACATAAAAAGACTGACTCCTGTACGCCCGCGTTCTGTTCCGCTTCAACTGCGTAGTGGGGGAGAAGGAGAGGGGGGTGACAAGCAAAATGGCAGGGATTCAGTTGAACAGAAACAAAACAAAAACCAACCTCAGTCAAAAGGCACAACCATTGGGGTTAAGCCTAAGAGATTAGCTTTGTTTTGTTTGAGGATGTAGGGGTGAACGCAGCTTTCTTTGAGAGAGAGAGAGAGAGAGAGAGAGAGAGAGAGAGAGAGAGAGAGAGAGAGAGAGAGAGAGAGAGAGAGAGAGAGAGAGAGAGAGAGAGAGAGAGAGAGAGAGAGAGAGGAGGGGGGGAGAGAGAAATGAAGGTGGTGGTCATAGCTAAAAGATTAACCTATTTTCATTTCTATTTTTTACTTGGCTTTCTTGGTTGACTTCAGCAGTTTTGCAATTCAGTCAGATGCCTCTATTAACAGTGCCCAACCAATAGTCAAACCACCACCTCTCAACCCTGAAAACTGGCTCTCAGCTCTCATCATAGCAAAGGAGACAGGCTGTCTGGGGCCAGAGAAAGTAAAAGTCACCCCAGGTCCACACCTAGGACTGCTAGGACCTGGTAAATGCACTACAAGTCACCCCAGGCCCACAACTAGGACTGCAAGGACCTGGTACATGCACTACAAGTCACCCCAGGCCCACACCTAGGACTGCTAGGACCTGGTAAATGCACTACAAGTCACTCCAGGCCCACACCTAGGACTGCAAGGACCTGGTACATGCACTACTACAAGTGACCCCAGGCCCACACCTAGGACTGCAAGGACCTGGTACATGCACTACAAGTCACCCCAGGCCCACACCTAGGACTGCTAGGACCTGGTACATGCACTACAAGTCACCCCAGGCCCACACCTAGGACTGCTAGGACCTGGTAAATGCACTACAAGTCACCCCAGGCCCACACCTAGGACTGCTAGGACCTGGTACATGCACTACAAGTCACCCCAGGCCCACACCTAGGACTGCAAGGACCTGGTAAATGCACTACAAGTCACCCCAGGCCCACACCTAGGACTGCAAGGACCTGGTACATGCACTACAAGTCACCCCAGGCCCACACCTAGGACTGCAAGGACCTGGTACATGCACTACAAGTCACCCCAGGCCCACACCTAGGACCTGGTACATGCACTACAAGTCACCCCAGGCCCACACCTAGGACTGCTAGGACCTGGTACATGCACTACAGTCACCCCAGGCCCACACCTAGGACCTGGTACATGCACTACAAGTCACCCCAGGCCCACACCTAGGACCTGGTACATGCACTACAAGTCACCCCAGACCCACACCTAGGACCTGGTACATGCACTACAAGTCACCCCAGGCCCACACATAGGACCTGGTACATGCACTACAAGTCACCCCAGGCCCACACCTAGGACTGCAAGGACCTGGTACATGCACTACTACAAGTCACCCCAGGCCCACACCTAGGACCTGGTACATGCACTACAAGTCACCCCAGGCCCACACCTAGGACCTGGTACATGCACTACAAGTCACCCCAGGCCCACACCTAGGACTGCTAGGACCTGGTACATGCACAAGTCACCCCAGGCCCACACCTAGGACCTGGTACATGCACTACAAGTCACCCCAGGCCCACACCTAGGACCTGGTACATGCACTACAAGTCACCCCAGACCCACACCTAGGACCTGGTACATGCACTACAAGTCACCCCAGGCCCACACATAGGACCTGGTACATGCACTACAAGTCACCCCAGGCCCACACCTAGGACTGCAAGGACCTGGTACATGCACTACTACAAGTCAGGCTGGATTAGGGAATTAATGAGCAGAAGCCACTCCAGGGGCTTAAGGAGGTGTCGTTAACGAGTGGCTCTATCCTGATTTTCTAGCCCAGCGGCGCTAATCCCGCCATCAAAACAACCGGCCGCCCCCAGGGAGCAATGTGGGCAGGGACAGTGGAGGTCGTTACAGGATTAACCGCCACTTGAAACACCGCTCAGCCCAGAAAACATTAAAAGAGTTTGTATTACCTGAGGCTTTGCCGTCACCCCTGACTATTGTATGGACCTGGGATGAACTCCAATCTACGGCTTTCTTTTCTGACTCAAGACTGTGACGATTAACTCTCATCCATTGGGGGTTGCCTTGCAGCTATGCTTTATGGCGCTCCGTGACGATTAACTCTCATCCAGGGGGTTGCCTTTCAGCATACGCTTTATGGCGCTTTGTGGTGCAAAGATGAACAATATTTCTGAAAGGCAGGGAAAGCTACCACCTAAATAGTGAAGACATGAAAGCATCTCCTCAACAATACTTATTCACTTCTTCCAGGCAGAGGCAAAACTAGCAGTTATCAAGGTAGTGTGCTAGCCATCGAGGCAAAACTAGCAGTTATCAAGGTAGTGTGCTAGCCATCGAGGCAAAACTAGCAGTTATCAAGGTAGTGTGCTAGCCATCGAGGCAAAACTAGCAGTTATCAAAGGTAGTGTGCTAGCCATCGAGGCAAAACTAGCAGTTATCAAGGTAGTGTGCTAGCCATCGAGGCAAAACTAGCAGTTATCAAAGGTAGTGTGCTAGCCATCGAGGCAAAACTAGCAGTTATCAAAGGTAGTGTGCTAGCCATCGAGGCAAAACTAGCAGTTATCAAAGGTAGTGTGCTAGCCATCGAGGCAAAACTAGCAGTTATCAAAGGTAGTGTGCTAGCCATCGAGGCAAAACTAGCAGTTATCAAAGGTAGTGTGCTAGCCATCGAGGCAAAACTAGCAGTTATCAAAGGTAGTGTGCTAGCCATCGAGGCAAAACTAGCAGTTATCAAAGGTAGTGTGCTAGCCATCGAGGCAAAACTAGCAGTTATCAAAGGTAGTGTGCTAGCCATCGAGGCAAAACTAGCAGTTATCAAAGGTAGTGTGCTAGCCATCGAGGCAAAACTAGCAGTTATCAAAGGTAGTGTGCTAGCCATCGAGGCAAAACTAGCAGTTATCAAAGGTAGTGTGCTAGCCATCGAGGCAAAACTAGCAGTTATCAAAGGTAGTGTGCTAGCCATCGAGGCAAAACTAGCAGTTATCAAAGGTAGTGTGCTAGCCATCGAGGCAAAACTAGCAGTTATCAAAGGTAGTGTGCTAGCCATCGAGGCAAAACTAGCAGTTATCAAAGGTAGTGTGCTAGCCATCGAGGCAAAACTAGCAGTTATCAAAGGTAGTGTGCTAGCCATCGAGGCAAAACTAGCAGTTATCAAAGGTAGTGTGCTAGCCATCGAGGCAAAACTAGCAGTTATCAAAGGTAGTGTGCTAGCCATCGAGGCAAAACTAGCAGTTATCAAAGGTAGTGTGCTAGCCATCGAGGCAAAACTAGCAGTTATCAAAGGTAGTGTGCTAGCCATCGAGGCAAAACTAGCAGTTATCAAAGGTAGTGTGCTAGCCATCGAGGCAAAACTAGCAGTTATCAAAGGTAGTGTGCTAGCCATCAAGGCAAAACTAGCAGTTATCAAGGTAGTGTGCTAGCCATCGAGGCAAAACTAGCAGTTATCAAAGGTAGTGTGCTAGCCATCGAGGCAAAACTAGCAGTTATCAAAGGTAGTGTGCTAGCCATCGAGGCAAAACTAGCAGTTATCAAAGTAGTGTGCTAGCCATCAAGGCAAAACTAGCAGTTATCAAGGTAGTGTGCTAGCCATTGAGGCAAAACTAGCAGTTATCAAAGGTAGTGTGCTAGCCATCGAGGCAAAACTAGCAGTTATCAAAGGTAGTGTGCTAGCCATCGAGGCAAAACTAGCAGTTATCAAAGGTAGTGTGCTAGCCATCGAGGCAAAACTAGCAGTTATCAAAGGTAGTGTGCTAGCCATCGAGGCAAAACTAGCAGTTATCAAAGGTAGTGTGCTAGCCATCGAGGCAAAACTAGCAGTTATCAAAGGTAGTGTGCTAGCCATCGAGGCAAAACTAGCAGTTATCAAAGGTAGTGTGCTAGCCATCGAGGCAAAACTAGCAGTTATCAAAGGTAGTGTGCTAGCCATCGAGGCAAAACTAGCAGTTATCAAAGGTAGTGTGCTAGCCATCGAGGCAAAACTAGCAGTTATCAAAGGTAGTGTGCTAGCCATCGAGGCAAAACTAGCAGTTATCAAAGGTAGTGTGCTAGCCATTGAGGCAAAACTAGCAGTTATCAAAGGTAGTGTGCTAGCCATCGAGGCAAAACTAGCAGTTATCAAAGGTAGTGTGCTAGCCATAGAGGCAAAACTAGCAGTTATCAAAGGTAGTGTGCTAGCCATCGAGGCAAAACTAGCAGTTATCAAAGTAGTGTGCTAGCCATCAAGGCAAAACTAGCAGTTATCAAGGTAGTGTGCTAGCCATCGAGGCAAAACTAGCAGTTATCAAAGGTAGTGTGCTAGCCATCGAGGCAAAACTAGCAGTTATCAAAGGTAGTGTGCTAGCCATCGAGGCAAAACTAGCAGTTATCAAAGGTAGTGTGCTAGCCATCGAGGCAAAACTAGCAGTTATCAAAGGTAGTGTGCTAGCCATCGAGGCAAAACTAGCAGTTATCAAAGGTAGTGTGCTAGCCATCGAGGCAAAACTAGCAGTTATCAAAGGTAGTGTGCTAGCCATCGAGGCAAAACTAGCAGTTATCAAAGGTAGTGTGCTAGCCATCGAGGCAAAACTAGCAGTTATCAAAGGTAGTGTGCTAGCCATCGAGGCAAAACTAGCAGTTATCAAGGGTAGTGTGCTAGCCATCGAGGCAAAACTAGCAGTTATCAAGGGTAGTGTGCTAGCCATCGAGGCAAAACTAGCAGTTATCAAAGGTAGTGTGCTAGCCATCGAGGCAAAACTAGCAGTTATCAAAGTAGTGTGCTAGCCATTGAGGCAAAACTAGCAGTTATCAAGGTGTTGATAACTGCTATTTTGGCATTGATGGCTAGCACACTAAAACCTTTCATAACTGCTAGTTTTGCCTTAATGGCTAGCACACTAACACCTTTCATAACTGCTAGTTTTGCCTCGATGGCTAGCACACTAACACCTTTCATAACTGCTAGTTTTGCCTCGATGGCTAGCACACTAACACCTTTCATAACTGCTAGTTTTGCCTCGATGGCTAGCACACTAACACCTTTCATAACTGCTAGTTTTGCCTCGATGGCTAGCACACTAACACCTTTGAGAACTGCTAGTTTTGTTAGGACAACAGTATCAGACTTTAGATTTGCACGTTTTTGCGTGTGTGTGTGTGTGTGTGTGTGTGTGTGTGTGTGTGTGTGTGTGTGTGTGTGTGTGTGTGTGTGTGTGTGTGTGTGTGTGTGTGTGCAAAACTAGCAGTTATCAAGTGTGTGTGTGCGCGCGTGTGCACACACACACCGATTTCCTTGGGATTTGTTAGTGCGTGACTGTTTTTATGAGGGTATGTGAATGAGAAAGGAGAGGAGAGTGGCTTGCCTTAGTTGTAAAGCCATTTTGAAGTCTGCCGTTTGTTTTCAGATGACAAGTGATTTATGTGGGCTTGGCTTGTTCCGACTCCTCCCCATAGCACAAAGGGTGGTGGTCTTCAAGGGGATTAACAAGCCATTAGGGGATATCCAACCAGATTAACAATCACTCCATTACAACAACAGTTCCACCGCAAAATAACCATGACGCCGTCTTGACATATGAGAGGAGATTTGTCTGGAGGGAGGGGGGGGAGAATGTGTGTGTATGTATGTCTCTGTGCGCGTGTGTGTGTGCGCATATATGCATGTGTGTGAATGTATGCGTGCATGCATAAGGTTGTATGAGTACATGCGCATCTGGGTGTGTGGTGTGTGTGTGTGTGTGTGTGTGTGTGTGTGTGTGTGTGTGTGTGTGTGTGTGTGTGTGTGCATGTGCGTGCGTCTGCCAACAACACACAGTACAATACAATACCAACAACACACAATACAATACAATACCAACAACACACAATACAATACAATACCAACAACACACAATACAATACCAACAACACACAGTACAATACAATACCAACAACACACAATACAATACAATACCAACAACACACAATACAATACAATACCAACAACACACAATACAATACAATACCAACAACACACAATACAATACAATACCAACAACACACAATACAATACAATACCAACAACACACAATACAATACAATACCAACAACACACAATACAGTACAATACAATAATACCAACAACACACAGTACAATACAATACCAACAACACACAGTACAATACAATACCAACAACACACAGTACAATACAATACCAACAACACACAATACAATACAATACCAACAACACACAATACAATACAATACCAACAACACACAGTACAATACAATACCAACAACACACAGTACAGTACAATACCAACAACACACAGTACAATACAATACAATACCAACAACACACAATACAATACAATACCAACAACACACAGTACAGTACAATACCAACAACACACAGTACAATACAATACAATACCAACAACACACAGTACAATACAATACCAACAACACACAATACAATACAATACAATACCAACAACACACAGTACAATACAATACCAACAACACACAATACAATACAATACAATACCAACAACACACACAATACAATACAATACCAACAACACACAATACAATACAATACCAACAACACACAGTACAATACAATACAACAACACACATACAATACAATACCAACAACACACAGTACAATACAATACAACAACACAATACAATACAATACCAACAACACACAGTACAATACAATACCAACAACACACAATACAATACAATACCAACAACACACAATACAATACAATACCAACAACACACAATACAATACAATACCAACAACACACAATACAATACAATACCAACAACACACAATACAATACAATAATACCAACAACACACAACACAATACAATACCAACAACACACAGTACAATACAATACCAACAACACACAATACAATACAATACCAACAACACACAATACAATACAATACCAACAACACACAGTACAATACAATACAATACCAACAACACACATACAATACAATACCAACAACACACAGTACAATACAATACCAACAACACAATACAATACAATACAATACCAACAACACACAATACAATACAATACCAACAACACACAATACAATACAATACCAACAACACACAATACAATACAATACCAACAACACACAGTACAATACAATACCAACAACACACAATACAATACAATACCAACAACAACACACATACAATACAATACCAACAACACACACAATACAATACAATACCAACAACACACAATACAATACAATACCAACAACACACAGTACAATACAATACCAACAACACACAATACAATACAATACCAACAACACACAATACAATACAATACACACACAATACAATACAATACAATACAAACAACACACAATACAATACAATACCAACAACACACAATACAATACCAACAACACAATACAATACAATACAACAACACACATACAATACAATACCAACAACACACAATACAATACAATACCAACAACACACAATACAATACAATACCAACAACACACAATACAATACAATAATACCAACAACACACAGTACAATACAATACCAACAACACACAGTACAATACAATACCAACAACACACAGTACAATACAATACCAATACAACAACACACAGTACAATACAATACCAACAACACACAGTACAATACAATACCAACAACACACAGTACAATACCAACAACACACAGTACAGTACAATACCAACAACACACAATACAATACAATACCAACAACACACAATACAATACAATACCAACAACACACAATACAATACAATACCAACAACACACAATACAGTACAATACAATACCAACAACACACAATACAATACAATACCAACAACACACAATACAATACAATACCAACAACACACAGTACAATACAATACCAACAACACACAATACAATACAATACCAACAACACACAATACAATACAATACCAACAACACACAATACAATACAATACCAACAACACACAATACAATATAATACCAACAACACACAGTACAGTACAATACCAACAACACACAATACAATACCAACAACACACAATACAGTACAATACCAACAACACACAGTACAATACAATACCAACAACACACAGTACAGTATAATACCAACAACACACAGTACAATACAATACCAACAACACACAATACAATACAATACCAACAACACACAGTACAGTACAATACCAACAACACACAATACAATACAATACCAACAACACACAGTACAATACAATACCAACAACACACAGTACAATACAATACCAACAACACACAATACAATACAATACCAACAACACACAATACAATACAATACCAACAACACACAGTACAGTACAATACCAACAACACACAATACAATACAATACCAACAACACACAATACAGTACAATACCAACAACACACAATACAATACAATACCAACAACACACAGTACAGTACAATACCAACAACACACAATACAATACAATACCAACAACACACAGTACAGTACAATACCAACAACACACAATACAATACAATACCAACAACACACAGTACAATACAATACCAACAACACACAGTACAGTACAATACCAACAACACACAGTACAGTACAATACCAACAACACACAGTACAATACAATACCAACAACACACAATACAATACAATACAATACCAACAACACACAGTACAGTACAATACCAACAACACACAATACAATACAATACCAACAACACACAATACAATACAATACAATACAACACACAATACAATACAGTACAATACCAACAACACACAGTACAATACAATACCAACAACACACAGTACAATACAATACAAACAACACACAGTACAATACAATACCAACAACACACAGTACAATACAATACCAACAACACACAGTACAATACAATACCAACAACACACAATACAATACAATACCAACAACACACAATACAATACAATACCAACAACACACAATACAATACAATACCAACAACACACAATACAATACAATACCAACAACACACAGTACAGTACAATACCAACAACACACAATACAATACAATACCAACAACACACAGTACAATACAATACCAACAACACACACAGTACAATACAATACCAACAACACACAGTACAATACAATACCAACAACACACAATACAATACAATACCAACAACACACACAATACAATACAATACCAACAACACACAATACAATACAATACCAACAACACACAATACAATACAATACCAACAACACACAATACAATACAATACCAACAACACACAGTACAATACAATACCAACAACACACAGTACAATACAATACCAACAACACACAATACAATACAATACCAACAACACACAATACAATACAATACCAACAACACACAATACAATACAATACCAACAACACACAATACAATACAATACCAACAACACACAATACAATACAATACCAACAACACACAATACAGTACAATACCAACAACACACAAATACAATACAATACCAACAACACACAATACAATATTGTACCAACAACACACAATGTGTTGTTGGTATTGTATTGTATTGTGTGTTGTTGGTATTGTACTGTATTGTACTGTATTACAATACAATACCAACAACACACAGTACAGTATAATACCAACAACACACAGTACAATACAATACCAACAACACACAATACAATACAATACCAACAACACACAGTACAATACAATACCAACAACACACAATACAATACAGTACAATACCAACAACACACAGTACAATACAATACCAACAACACACAATACAATACAATACAATACCAACAACACACAGTACAATACAATACAATACCAACAACACACAGTACAATACAATACCAACAACACACAATACAATACAATACAATACCAACAACACACAGTACAGTACAATACCAACAACACACAATACAATACAATACCAACAACACACAATACAATACAATACCAACAACACACAGTACAGTATAATACCAACAACACACAGTACAATACAATACCAACAACACACAATACAATACAATACCAACAACACACAGTACAATACAATACAATACAATACAATACACACACAATACAATACAATACAATACAATACAATACAACACACAGTACAATACAATACAATACCAACAACACAATACAATACAATACCAACAACACACAATACAATACAATACCAACAACACACAGTACAATACAATACCAACAACACACAATACAATACAATACCAACAACACACAGTACAATACAATACCAACAACACACAATACAATACAATACCAACAACACACAATACAGTACAATACCAACAACACACAATACAATACAATACCAACAACACACAGTACAATACAATACCAACAACACACAGTACAATACAATACCAACAACACACAATACAATACAATACCAACAACACACAATACAATACCAACAACACACAATACAATACAATACCAACAACACACAATACAATACAATACAAACAACACACACAGTACAATACAATACCAACAACACACAGTACAGTATAATACCAACAACACACAGTACAGTACAATACCAACAACACACAATACAATACCAACAACACACAATACAATACAATACCAACAACACACAGTACAATACAATACCAACAACACACAATACAATACCAACCAACAACACACATACAATACAATACAACAACACACAGTACAATACCAACAACACACAATACAATACAATACCAACAACACACAGTACAATACAATACCAACAACACACAACAGTACAATACCAACAACACACAATACAATACAATACCAACAACACACAATACAATACCAACAACACACAGTACAATACAATACCAACAACACACAGTACAGTACAATACCAACAACACACAGTACAATACCAACAACACACAGTACAATACCAACAACACACAGTACAATACAATACCAACAACACACAGTACAATACCAACAACACACAGTACAATACCAACAACACACAATACAATACAATACCAACAACACACAGTACAATACAATACAACACACAGTACAATAATACCAACAACACACAGTACAGTACAATACCAACAACACACAGTACAGTATAATACCAACA